>JAUCMT010000105.1:18283760-18295489 GCA_032357475.1 Enteromius thamalakanensis
TGGTTACATACTACATACACATCTAGTTACTATGGAAGTACACAGGTATTAGGGACACTTAATATAAAGTGGGACCGCCATGGACTATAAAGGATATTGATAAAGCCTTTATTTACTATTAATAGTCATTTTTTTAAATTAAAACAAAGCAAAAGATTTGTTTAAAATGTTCTTTAATCCCTCCGTTTCATTACAATTCTGGCCTTATTTCATTAGGTCTAGTGTCTTTTTGGACATCATCTCATAAGTACTGTTCAGTTCACATATAAAAAAGGCTCTTGTGTTAAAAGGAGGAGGGCCAACAGGTGGTTCTCATTTGCTAAATTACTCCTGCCAGCTGCCAATCAGTGTGTGGCATTTTCCTTTATTCAAATGGAATGTTCTATTAAACTAATCTTGAATATGAGTATATTAAATATGAGTTTATTTATTCACTTGTTAATTTACAGCACATGAAATGAATGCAAAGAGATCTTATCATTCTGGAATGGAGTTTTGCTTCTCCGAGTGAACTATTAGAAAATAAAGTAAGCTAGGAACCCTGTGTTCTTACAATTGTCTGAAAAGAATATAACGCCATTCTTTAGACAACCTGAAATAGACATATTATAATGCATAGAGCAGAAGAATGTCATCGCAATTGTCCATTTGAAAGGATCACACACATAACCACACAGACACACACACACACACGTATATATATGTATATATATTAGAATTTTCTCAACCAAGGACGGTTTTCCTTTTTTAGCTTAATTTCATAGGAGTTTCCTTTTAGATCATAGACCAAGGCATCCTAAAAGCACTGTAAGCCTAAATTAATAGTAGAAACCCCTGGCACCAGTGATCTCTACGATCTTCTTAGGCTTACAAAGCCAGAACTTCTATCCTCATAAATGCTCTCATTTATTTTTGCTCTCTTTTTCTCTCTTTTTTAATTCTCAGAGCTCCAAAAATATTCATATTCATTCCAGCACTGCTTGTAAATGTAATAGCCTGATTATCATTTTGCACAATAAGCGTTTTCAGCAATATTACAAATCCAGAAACTAATCTCAGCGGTGCTCGCCTCAAATCTTTTTTGTGGTCCACAGACATCATCTTAAACATTTGGTGATGTGGTTTTCAGGAATTCTGTGGCTTTGGGTTTAAGACGTGGTTTTAAGGACTAGTTTAACTTAAAGGATTAGTTCACCCTAAAATGAAAATTCTGTCATTTACTCCCCCTCCTGTTTCAGCGTGTCTGTCATACTTGTTTGGAAGACAAGGAGATATTACGAGGCTGTGCTGGCTGCTCTTTTCCATAACGACCATGAATGGGTCTGTCCTTCTACAACAGAAGTACACTTATCACAGAAATAACCATTTAAAATGATATACTTAATATATTTAACTGAATGCATTGTTTTTTTACCATTAAAAGTGGTAGTTCACCCAATGTCAATTCTTTTATTGTTTGCTCAACCTCAAATATTAGTTAATTGATAATACTCAATGCCTGAGTGTATAATTACACTGTAAAAACAATACCTTAAAATACTGAATTAAGCAAATGCAGGCTAGGTTGCATTAAGCACTGATTTTGTTCAGAGGGGTGAAGCTTTCAACCTTCAGAAAACAGTGTAAAAACACCATAAAAGTATAAGTGCTCCACACAACTTAAGTGGTATAATTCCAGCTCTTCTGAAGTCATACGGTAGCTTTTTGTGAGAAACTTATCTCATTATTCATCGATAACCTACCCCTTCTCCTGACCAGATCATTTTGCGCTGAACTATTCCTTTGAAGCCCAATCAGGGTGTTTATGTTATCGAGAATAAAAGAAATTCTAAAGAATGGCCAATCAGTGCACATTATCATATTTCAACATTTCACGATGAAGATGAATGTAAAGCCTCTTTCTCTCTGACAGTACTGCTACAGTAAAGCAGAGGCCAGACGTGACGCCGCTCGCATCGCTCTGATGAACTCCACATTTAATGAGTTGCCCTGTCGTCGTATCACTCCTGAGTTCATATCACGCAGCGTGAAAGAAGCCGCCAGCACCACCAGCGTGAGTCTCATTACTATTAAGCTGCTTATCAACAAATCATCAAGTCTGCAGTTCCAACCGCTGAGATTTACATAATGTTTAGGGCGGGTTAACGGGTGAGCACGTTATTAACAGTAGCATGAAGTCTCATGTACGTTCCTGCTAAGTTGTAGATTACATTTTGTGTATACAGCTCTAAAAGCTTTCCAGTCTATAGAAACAGCATAATTTGGAAGTAAGAAAGGCCACCCACTGTAGTTATAGATCCATGTCTTTGCACTGGCTCCATCTAACATGCTCCACCTCATTCCATATAATGAAGAGCCAAGAAGCAATTCCAGTGATAAATTGGCTTTGTACCAAAAGTAGTCTACAAAGTAAAAAGCCATGTCACCCACCCTTACCCCAAATCTGTATGTAGCTGCCAAGATTTTCACATTCTGTGGGAGTGTGTGTGTGTGTGTGTGTGTATGTGTGGTCTCCCTTCACTCTCATGTCATTTATCCTCTGCAGTCTTGGCCTTTTCTCCTCCAACAATAAAGACAAGTTGCTCCGACTGGATAACAAAGCAAAGGGGTGTCTAATGAAACCCAGACCTCCCTCTGTATTTGTGTCTGCTCGGGTTGAGTGATGACACGTCTGTAAGTCATTGTAACCCACTGTTCACAGGGTAACATTGCAGATGCTTCTGACCCCGGTACCAGTATAGGAGCGTACTGTCTCATGCTGGAGCTGAATACTGGGAAGACCATGCTGGAATTTCAGGTTAGAAAAAAAACAGCCTTTATGTAACCTTTCTAAAAACAGCCACTGGTCCGGACTGGTTTACGCTGGTTGGGAGCCGGTTTGCCAAACATGGCTGACCAAGAGTAATCTTGCTGGTTAGTGAAGTATTAGTTATTTATTCACTCTCATGTGCTTTCAAATCTGTTTGACTTTTCGTAAAACACCAAAGAAGATATTTTGAATGATGTTCCAGCTGATCTTTTCCATGCATTGACAGTGAACGGGCAATGGACCATTAAAGCTACAAAAAAGCAGCAAAAAACATAACAAAAGTTGTCCGTACGACCACAGACTAGTCTTTGTTATGAATGTTATGTTATGTTAATGTGTCTTAATATCAGCTCTACTCAACATCGTAGCATCAATGAGAGACATAATAATTTCTGATTTGTGGACAAATCATTGTTTTGAATCTCATCTTTTTGTATGTGAAGTCAATTTTATTTGATTACAATACATATTTCAAAGAGGCTTTACAGATTTTCTCAGTCTTTTGTTATATCTTAATTGGGTGATTATATAGTTTATACTTCGCTATGATACAAACAGTTGAGATTTGTTGTACTATTGTATATATCACTTAAATTGTATAAATTGTAAAAATGTATACTGTATATATGCAAATAAAGATACATGATCAAATGTATCCAAATACATAGAGAGAGCTTTGCAATATAGCCTACAGTTTAGATTTGATGATGATATATCATTACAAAATGCAAACTTCATCATTGCACATCTCAACTTCATGATTGATATACAATTGTATATCTGTATGCTGTATGCAGGCAAAGTTGGACTATAGATCTTAATGTAAATATATTGCTGGATCATATAGTTTAAATTATTTGAAGATCTAAACAATTAGGCAATTAAGATTTTTTTATATAGTATACTGTAACTGTATACTTAACATTATATATGCAAATGAAGCTGGATAGAGCAGCTCTCGGTTGGAGTTATTAATCCATGCAGTGGTACTAAATGGTGTTTGTTGAAATGACAAACCTGCTTGGTGATGTGCATCACTGCTGCAGATAATTTCAAATCCCAAACAAAGATTTTCATCAATAAATGAAGTTGAAAATCCATAAATCCATAAAATGTATATTAACTATATTAAGTGGCATCAAAATAAAATATAGCATAATAATGAGAAATGTTTCTTGAACAGTAAATCTACTGTTTTTCCTGTATTTTTGACCAAATAAAGACAGCCTTGGTATGCTTAAGAGACTCCTTTAATGAGCTAAGGCCTTTTGACGCCAAGCATGAAAACTATAAATAACAATAACGATCAGACCAGGGAACAATAAAGAGATCATGTGAATAACTTAAATTTCAGTTTGTTTCTTTCACAGGACTATCATAATACATTGCAAAAGTCATATGAACCACTCTTGTATCTTCTTTGAAGCTTAAAAGCTTCAGATACATTGTGATAAATTTATATGTATTATGTGTTTATTAGCATTAAAATCCCATTATTAGGCTAATGCAGATATTTCATATCATATGTTTAAACTGTCAGAATATTAGTCATGCTACACAATCTGTCAAAAAGAGTGAAAACAAATAGCAGCTTTCTTGCTTTGCTTAAATTAAATATGGCAGGATCCCATTTCTTTCTTACAAATGCTGAGAAAAATCTATTTGCGGATGTTCTAGATGAGTTTATATGAGCACAAGTTTCTGTGTATAGGGGGAAAGAAACGGATCATTTACATGCTGTATGCACAATGAGCCTCTGTTTCACACATAAGTCTGCAGTAATCCTCATATGACATCAGTCTGAAGTGAAGAAGAAATGCTAAAGCAGTACTGCATCTGTTTCGACACTGTAACGTGTTAAATATGATCAGCATGCTGCAAAAATAACACCATGTGTTGATGTCTCGATGAATCTGATTATGATGCAGTCTTTCAGTTCTGGTAAATACTTTTACATTTTGTATCAAAAGATCAATATGAAAATGACATACAGTATTAATAAATAAATGGCTATACTTTTGAACGGACTATTCTTTTTATACTTTTAAATAAGTCAAGTTTGACTACACACTAAAATACAAACTCGTACTTTTTTTTCTCCAGGAAATAATGACAGTTTTTCAACTTTTGCATTGGAATGGTACTCTGAAGGCTTTTCGTGAAATGAGATGTAGCCGTCAGGTAAGAACTTTTTTCCTAATATTTTCTGAATAAAATGCGAGTGTTGCTTTGCTGAGCTTTCTTTCAAGATGCTGTAGGTGGTTTCTGGAGTGTTGCTGTACAGATGTTAAGGTTTACTATGAGGATATCCCAGGTTCCTGCCAATAGGTCAGGTGCTGTCTGTTTTATGTCACACCTTCTAATTGTTGTTCACTGTAAATATCTCTTTGAAAGGATGTGATCCACTACTACTCTCAGCAGCGTCTGGATGAGCGTACGCGCAGTCACATGGCACTGGACTGGTTACAGAAGGAGCAGCAATTCCCCGGCCTGCTTTCCCAGGAGCTGCAGCTGGCTGTGAAGGAGCTGGGAGAGGCCCGGCGAACAGGCAGGGAACTCCGCTTCTACAAGGAGAAGAAAGAAATCCTGAGCTTAGCTCTCAGTCACGCTAATGCTGAGGATATGGAGGGCTACCACAGTGAGGAGATGTCCTGGAGAGAAGAGACTGAGTTTGAGTACAACTCTCAGGAGGGACACTGTCTGGAGGGGAGTATGACCGATCCTTCAGAGCACTGCCAGTTTCAGTCTCAGGATAGCGATAGAGAATCAGTGGAGTGAGCTCTGGGAGTCAAGATGTATATACTGTACATAATGGTCTTTTTATAATATACATATATATATATATAGCTTTTAGCTTGTTTTAGCTTCTTTTATACCCTCTTCTAAATGTGGTTATTTGGTTAACGAAGCCATTAAAACAACTTTGGGTGCCCCCAAGTTCTTAAAGGGATACTTCACTCAAAAATAAAAAAATTGTCATTTGAAAAATTCATTCTATAATTACTCACCCTCATTTCATTCCAAACCTATAAGACATTTGTTCATTTTCAGATAAATTAAGATATTTCTGATGAAATCTAAGAGTTTTCTGACTCTCAGTAGACAGCAACACAACTAGCTACTGCATTCAAGGCCAAGAAAAGGGACATTAATTATTAATTAGTTCATGTGACATCAGTGGTTTAACATTAATTTTATGAAGCTATGAGAATACTTTTTGTGCATAAACAAAACAAAAATTACATTCCTCTCTTTGCAAACAATGGTTGAGACTAGATTGGATACAGCTGCGGCCAACAGAGCTTACATGCGCAGTTTATCATTTTTGTAAGTCTGAGCAACAATAATTTCTGTATTTGCATTATTGTAAGGGGTATGTTAGAATTGGGGTAGACGTAGACAATAATAAAACAGAATGTGATTGATGGCAAACTGAATGTATTTAAGGTTTTGCGTCATGTCTGGCAGTAGCTGTATCCCTTTTAGACACAACCCCAAACAAGTCACAGTGCATCCTGGTTCTGTATCAGAACACTGGCTCCTGCGTCAGCAGCACCTCACACATGTGCCGTGCACACTGACACGGAAGAGAAGGACTGTTGAATAAAGTCTTTTTTCTTTGTGTACAAGATGTATTCTCCTAGCTTAAAGCTACATTGACCACTGATATCACATGGTTTTATTCTGGTAATTTATACATTCTGGGCCTTGATCATGTCAGTTCCATTGCTGTGCATGTAGGGTCATAAACCTCTTCGATTTCATTAAAAATTATGAATGGAAGTGTGGAAATTATGAGTGTGGAAAGACATAAGTAATTAATGGCAATTTAGTTTAGCGAAACTATCTCTTTACAAGAACCATCTTTTCTTAGTGTGAAGTATTTAAAAATTCTAAAGAACCCTTTTACACTATAGGCTAAGTAACTTTTTGTGCAATAGAGCATTTTAATAGATGGTAAAGTTTTTTTGTAATCATAGATGCCATTAAAGAATGTTTATTTAGAATCTAATATGGGATAGGCTTTTATATGTAGCCCATAGTCTTTATTTCCTACACATTCTAACTCCCAAAAATGTCAATAAAGATTGGTTGTATCAAATTTTTTTAAAATTAACAAACATGCTGATAAAAAAATGAAAAAAAAAAAGCTATACAATGTGTAAATTTTAATGAGTAAAGCACGAGTACCATAAAACGGTTGTTTTGGTATTCTGCTAGCCTACCGGTAGATGGCGCTGTTTCTGTACTTTTGTAATGATGTGTCGGTTCTAATTGAACAGGACAAAGCGCTAACAGGAGTGTCGTTATTCATTATCCGCCCTTGACTAACAAATTCACACATCCAATCAGCTTCTATTGAACGTTTGTTAATTAAAACCAGTCCTTTGTAGAAGCGACTGTGAATGAATGTTGAATCTGTTTTCAGTGTTTTGATTAAATTGGTAACTGTGACTAATGTCCATAAAAATGGCTTCCTGTAATAACTACAATGTATAATGTGATTTATCGTTGTTGTTTTTTTGTTGTTGCAGCTTTTGTTAGGTGATTATTACACGTGAAGGCTTTTTGTTATCATATTACAATGTAAGCAACAAAATGGATGGGGGGATATTTGACTGTAATAAATAATCTCTAGGACCATTACCATGAGAAACCATTCCACCTATTTTTCTTGAAATTATGTACGCTTAAAAACGAGCTCCGCACATATTTACGAATACAAAATGAAAGTTTTGTAACTACACGTTGACTGGACTTTGTTTTTGACAATTTCGAGAAAATGACAGAAATGACTGTGACATATAATACGGATGGATACAAAGATGACACGTCATTGACAAAAGCATTTTTACAGTGCACAAAACTAGGCCATAATAGATCTTGTTGTGTTCAACTTTATTTATTTTTTTCATCACATCGGTTGCTAGGAGACTATTGAACCTAAACCAAGAAATCTTGAGCAACGATGATGAGTATGTGTCCTCATAAAGTGCTCTTAGTGGGAATTGATAATGTTATATAAGATGCTAATTTGCCCCTTTCTAATTTTCTTCTGCTTAAACTGGGCTTTAAGTTTGTTATTTTCTCCCCTTTGCAGCACAGCAAGCAATAAGATCCCATAGTGACAAAGGGGCCTCACCGGCGGAGAGATGTTTTCGCAGTGTTTTTTTCTTTTTAAAATCATCTGCTCATCTTCAGATCCTACACAATCTTTTTCTGCAAAGGTCTCGTTATTATTCACCCTGAATCACTTTTCATTATGCATGATTTTGCATAAATTATCTAATTACACAACAAGAGAGCTTCTCTGTAATGCGTTGCTTTCACACATCCGCTCTCGCCAATTTGCAGGTTTTTCTCTCTTTTTTGCAGTATGATATACCTAGTCGATCTACAGATGGGAAAAGGAGTGGGATAATGACGTCTTTGGTTTTAGAGAGTACATGGTACTCTTGGGAGGCAGAGCAATTTTCCCGATTCAGTGATTGTCAGGTACCTAAAGGGCTGAAGTCATCGGTATAGCTGCCTTCTTTAATTTACAGAGCAAAAAAACGCTCGCTTTCAAATTGAAAAACGTGACTTTCTCCTTTCTTTTCCTTTTCAGGACAATGAGATGTAAATTACACCATTCTGGTCTTTGGGCTGATAGGAAATGACAATAGGATCGAGAGCATTAGAGTTATTTCATACAATGGCTGTTTGAAGTTGACCAAAGGGGACGAAAATCATATTTCCTGTTTCAATATTGAATTAATAACCAGGCGGAAGGACGAACAGACAAATCAAATCCGTTTTGATGGCATATTGTGATAAAGATTTTAAATGGCACTGGAAACTGTGTTTCTCGGGCCCAGATTTATTATTAACTTTATGAGAAAATGGAAATAAATAAAAAATATGGAAAATTGAAATAAAAGACATTAACATTTTAACCAGAAGTAAAAGCCCTGTGCTTTTCAATGTTATTATTTCCCATGGGTTCATTTTTAGCTTGGATGGCAGGGAAGACGCTTCATTTGTCTTTGCTCTGTCCTTCAAGTGGGTCAAGAAGCTACTGCTATGATTGAAAGCAAAATACAACATGCGAGAGACACTCTGCTGTTCGTCTCCTCTCAGCTGCGTGCACACCTTTCCATTTTCACACAAATCCCACTGCAGATGCAATCTCCAACTGACGCTGCCATCCACTCACGTTTGACGCTGGTGTAAATGCTGTTTCTGCAAAGCCTGCAGTGCTGTGGTGTCTGAAATCTCAGGAGAGCTCTGCTTCGGTCCCAAGCTATGCAGAAAGACAGACTGACCCGCTTTGTATGTTCATAATTTTGCATCTTGTTAACCTTGCATAGAAGTTCCTGTCAAGGCGTCTGTGCAGCAGCACGCTGAGTAAAGCAGCGTGAACGCCATGTGGACCTTGTTTCCTTTGACATCTCTCCCAACACACCCACTCTCCTGCTCTTCACCCAGTGAAGGACATCTCACCCTTCCCTCGTCTTTTTCCTCATTCCAGTGTCCTCATTAAACTGACAACAACACAGTACTTTGTAGGATGTTGTTAAAAGTGTAGTTCACAGCAAAAGGAAAATTCTGTCATTATTTGCTCGTCCTTTTTTTTTTTTTTTTACTTATTTGTTGTTCATGGATCATGAAATGTGTTCTGTGTTGGTCTCCACTGACATATTTTTTTTCCCCATGCTATGGAAGTCAATGGGGACCAGAAATGTTTTGTTTACTGATATTCCTTAATTGGATAACTCACCCCAAAATTTAAATCCAGTCATTTGCTCTCTCTAAAGTTGTTTCAATCAAGTTTATTTCTTGTGTTGAACACAAAAGACGATGTTTTGAAAAATGAAAATAAATGAATGAGACATTGACTTTCTGAATTCAAAAGAAAAAAAGAAACTCATACCAGTTTGTAATAACTTGACAGTGAGTAAATAACAGGATTTTCATTTTTCCGTTAACTATCCCTTTAATCAGTATTGTCCCAATGTATGTATAACAATTTGTAGTGCATAATAAAGAAAAATAGACACTATATACAAACAAAAATAAACAAAAATCATAATTAGATTTTATTTAAATCACAGTTTTATTGAATCATTCAAGTCACAGTTGAAGACTGTGTGCATATATAGGTAAAACAATTTAATCAACAGAAAATTTATATTGATTAACTTGCATTTTTAGACACAAAATTGTGAACTTCTTCATCTATTTTTTATAAGCCACATCCAAACAAAGCAACCACATAAATCAGACTAATACATCTGAGCAACAATAATTCAGTGAATCAGGCGAGTAAATGATTCAATGACTCAAAACGTTCAAGGAACGGAAAAATGTGTTTAAGTGAATCAGTTGAATGAATGTTCCTAAATATTCAGAAATAAAGAAAGTCTCTTGTCACTATACTGTATGAATGTAGCTGAAATTAAGATTCACAGAAAATTGTAACTAATGTTTATCCGGAGTGGACAGTGGAGGGATGCAAACATTGATGGTGTTGGCTCTTGCAAACAGAAGTTTGTGTTTTTTGGATCTTGACTGTTGTGGTCACTATGAACTCTTGTTCAATAACATCATGCAAAACTGGAACAACATGTGGGTGAGTAAACAATCACAAAACTATTCCTTTAAGCTGCAGCAAACCACATAGCCTTTTCAAACATTGAAGAGTTTGTTAAACTAATGGGGAAGAACAACCGGGTGGGCGGCTTTAGTTTTCTCTCAAACCCGTCGATCTTTTTGCTGCTGCCCTGTGTGACACTGCCAGAAACCGGTGCCAAAGCAAGACAGCAATGTAATGAGTGATGGGTTGAACAAAACAGCTCCACCGTGCGTGCTTGACTGTGTGTGTGAGTGTGTGTGTGTGGACATCTGTGAAGAAATTGTGAGGCAGATGGAACTGTCAGCTTGTCCTCTATGCACAGTTGAGCCCCTGAAGCCTCATGCAGACACTTGCTTTATTGCAGCAATGTGCACAAATGCTGCACTCCATCTAACATAGTCCTAACGCAGTCCCATCCACCCCAGACAAACCGACTGAAGAAATGCGCCGAAATAGAAACTCAGCATGAGATTTACTCACACTGTTCACTGTCTGTCAAGCATGCCAAGACAACCACGAAACAGGTACAAAAATGGTATGAATAACCAGAAGCTATATAGAAGCAAGCTCTGAAGTACAACAAAACATGTTTATGCAGTACACATAAAAAAAACTACCAAGATATATTTTAAAATGGATTCTCATTCTCTTGTCATTAAAACAAGATTCCTTAATTACAAAAAATGCTAAAGAAGGAGAATCAGATTGATTAGGCTTATTAGTTAGCTTCTACAATCCCCATTGCTCCTTGTCTCGAATTAATTAAAAATTTATATGCCCTAAGACCAATTCACTCGTCAGATTGGGAATGAATAAATGTGTAAAAATAATAATCTTAATGTTTAACATAAAGACTAAAAATAAGATGACACTACAAATCAAAAATGCATGGGTATGTATTGGAAAATATAATATGATATATTAATTAATACATATGGGAAAGTAGTGCTTTTATTTCAGTATACGGCAATATGTATGGATCATTGCTTATTATAAAATATATAACAATGAAGACTGCAATACACATTTTATATGAATAATGAATAATTTTATTTTCATTTCAAACACTCAATTAATTAATTCCTCTTTTAGGACTTAACACTTAGGGTTAAATAAAGCTCAACACATATTCACTTGTTTGCATATGTTACAAAATAAGTACATGAGGCGTCAAAATACCAGTTAACTGAGTCCTTGGGGAAGAAGCAGAGGGGAAGTCCAGGTCCGGGCAAAATCGTAAACGGGTAATCCAAAGAGCAAGACAACAGGAAACTAGGAACACGAATGACACGTAACAGGTAACAA
>JAUCMT010000105.1:18295589-18344610 GCA_032357475.1 Enteromius thamalakanensis
GATTTAGTGTAATGTAACCTGTGCAGTACTTTAAACTGTATAAGTTGTAATCTTGCATTAATAGAGCAGGAGTGAATCCCTCCTCCCAATTCTCCTTTGAAATATTGAGTAATCATTAGGAAATTAAGTAAAGATCATGTTCCATGAAAATGTTTTGTAAAATTCCTACTGCAGACATATCAAAATGTCATTTTTGATTAGTAAAATGCATTGATAAGATTTACTTTAAATGTTATTTGCTCAATATTTTGATTTTTTTGCACCCGCCCATTCCTGATTTTCAAATAGATGCATCTGTCCTATCCTAACAAACCATGTATCAATAGAAAGCTTATTTATTGAGCTTATATATGATCTATACATCTCAGTTTTGTAAAATTTTACCTTATGACTGGTTTTGTGGTCCAGGGTCACATATGTCTAATACTTTGAAACTGACTCATACCGTGTTGCATTAGTATTACAGTGAACATTAATCTAATATGAAAAAAAAAAAAGCTTAAAAAAATAAATTTAAGACTGATGTAGAAAACCTTGTATTAACTGCTTCTTTTTCCAGGGATGGGAAGAATGATTCGTACACCAAACATGACTCACTGCGTGTTCTGTGCATGTTGGGGAATAAGAGCCTGTGGGACTATGGAACTGACTATAAGAATGGCACAATTTAATGTTAACTCTTTCTGGAAAATGTGCAAATGATGCAAGTATTCTTTAATTGGAATAATGACATAATTTCATGTCTCTGTGTTAAAACGTGACTCACATTTACGCACAAAGTACACTTCATACATTTTTTTAAAGCTTAATAACACTTAAGTATATGGAGATATCAATAATATTTTAAAAATATTAAATACTATGCTCAAGGAAACCTTCATGGCCACTAACAAAGGACACTAATAAATTATGCTTTCAAAAAAAAACTGTCACAAGCAGCATATGGACTAAACTTTGTTGAATTCTGTTACATGTGTTCTGTTATAACATTAATGATTCTTACTACAATATGACATGGGCAGTAGCTCCTACTGTTGGTGTAAAATGTAACTACATTACATTCACAGACTGACACTTGCATTACTGCTTTACTGCACAGTTGGTGATGTGTCTTCATTTAGAGGTTTATTATATAAGCAGAATTTGCGTGGTGTGTATTTAAAAACACATACTTTTGTTCTAGAGTATTCGTTAAACACTGCACATTCATTTTAATTTCAGGTTTTGGCTCTGCTGTGGGATTCTGATATACCGATCTGAAACTTTGTGATGGGGTTTAAGATATCATGACACTAAATATCATTACATGCTGATCTGTAAAGCCTGGGCAGTCTTTGAGAATGTCAGGGGGTGTAATGGACAACTAAGGCAAGAGTGTGTGCCTCTTTTTTTGGGGGTCCCTTGATGCAACGATGCCATAAGGGTCCGTCACAGGGCCTGAGTGCATGAGGATCTTCTTTGCTGCTGTGCTGAGGATTCTGGCTGTGAAAGGATGGATCTCCTTGACACTTTAGAAATGCTAAGAAACACCTGTAGAACTGAAAGGAAA
Organism: Enteromius thamalakanensis; assembly: GCA_032357475.1. Classification (NCBI taxonomy): domain Eukaryota; kingdom Metazoa; phylum Chordata; class Actinopteri; order Cypriniformes; family Cyprinidae; genus Enteromius; species Enteromius thamalakanensis. The sequence continues at coordinate 18,297,139 of JAUCMT010000105.1, forward strand.
AAAAGAATGGAATTAATTTCACTAATATAGACCTTACAGGGGTAAAAAATGTACAATGTTGTCATTTAAATGACAAGCTGAATACTGTATACTTGTCTGTGTTCAACTTTTGTCTGATGCACAGTGCACAACATTATATTGTGTCTGCACATACACCTTACACTAGATGGAGTTGAATGAGGAAAGTAAAGTATATTTGGGCCATAAAGGTGTCATTTTTCTGCCTGTGTATAGATACACTTCTACATAAACCTCCGGTTTCACAAACAAGGTTTAAGGCTAATCCTAGTCAAAAATGTAACTTGCACTAAAACATGTGCCTTTGTTCTGTCTTAAGATGCACACCAGTAATGTTTTTTCCAAGTATATTTATAAAAATCCCTTTTATGTCCTACTTAAACAATGGCCTAACCCTGGCTTAGTCTAAGCCATGTCTGTGAAACAGGGTAAAAAATATACATTTGTTTAATATCTAAATATTAGCTCCTACAAATCGATTGATTTATAATTATGTGAGGCATTGTATTTGCCAATTGTTTTTTCCCTGACAATATGCCTAGATTAAAACATTAAAATAAAATATTAAAATAATTTAAATAATGAAATACAACTCTTATTAATTCTGTGATCCAATATTATGAAAATTCTAAACATCTTGTCAGAATTAAATTACATTTTAAATTTTATTTATAATTATTTTCCAAAATATGCTAATTATGGTATATCTCTGAATCTCTTGGGTTTTTACAACTCAAAATAGGTTACAGTTTTTCTCAACCGCTAAAACACAAAAGCCGATCCTGTAAACCAAATGACCAGTTGTCTAAACACATTTACTAAATCTAGCCATCATTTTCCAATATCATAAACACATTTCACATGAAGACACAATTCATAAAACACAATCCTCTGTTCTCATAAATCTAAACACATTTTTCCTTGCTTAAACACAAGTAGCAGAAGAACTCTGCTCATATTCTCAAATGAAAGCTCATGTGATGCAAAATGCTTGCCACAGTCAGCAATCTTTGAACACAATGAACACACCTGGTGTCATTCATTACACACAACGACTCAAAATTAAAGACACTTGTTGCTAATGCTGTGGCCACATGTATAAAAGCAAGCTCAGAGTGCACAGATTGCTGAAGATGAAGATGAAGGCAGAGTCAAGCGAAGAGGAATTCGAGTCCGAGGAGGTCAGATCAGAGGAGGAAGAGGAGCAGGCCAACAAGGAAGAGGAGGAGACCAACGAGGGAGAGGAGGAGGCCATCAAGGGAGAGGAGAAGGTCCAGGGGGGAGAGCAAGACAAACTTGCGACATCATTACGGATGAGATGCGAGCAACAGTCATTGTCCATGGTATGACAATGACTGAAGTTGGACTAAGAGTCCGTCCAAACCTGAGTAGGTTCACTGTGGCCACCATTATCAGGGCATTCAGACTACACAACAGGTATTGTCCTCTATTGCTTTCTTTGTCATGATACAGTTTTACAAGCCTGTGAAAGTAGTCTATTGGTTTCAAATCAGTTGTTATTGTAAAACATGCCAATCGACAACACATATGTTTGTTTCTTTGGAGTTGAAAGAATGCCCATAGAGGTGGGAGGGTTGCCATATTTACAGCGGCACAAGAAGCCCTCATTGTAGATATGGTTCGTGAGAACAACTTTATCAGACTCCGGGAGATCAGAGAGAAATTGCCAACAATGTCAACTTTGAGAGCAAGAGTTTTCTGGAGCCAAAAGATGCGGATGAAGCAACTCAAGTATAAATCCATGTTCACAGTTCAGTTAGTGGACATACTGTGTTGCTCAGTGGCCTACATTTCTGTGATGTGGATGAGGTGATGTGGCCCGATGCAGGTCAGCGACATGATGCTGCACAGTGAATGTGGTGTGTGTGGTGCAAATAAAGTAAAAAAAACTTCACACCCTGATCATGTTTTCAAGAGTACTGCTCTGTGCGATAGATTTTGTTTTTGCATTGAGTTGTGTTACAGTGGTGTACATGCAGAATTTTCAATATATTTACTCTTCATATGAAACTCTCAAATCTAAATGCCTAATCCTCTGCAGAGATCTAAGATGTTTATACATTTTTGAAAGCTTTGAGATGCTCTTTTGGTGTGAAAGTTTGAGTTTTGAAGTGAGAAGGTGTGGTTGTGTTTATATAGCTTTAGTAAAGGGTGTTGTGTTTAGACATTGGGGAACATGGAGGAAATGTTTGTGAAATGTGTTTTAGCATTTAAAAAAAACGGTAAAATAACAAAAAAAATCTAACAAGAATGCACTAGTTTTTATTATCTAATCAATTGACTAGGACATGCAACTTTTTTTCTACACCCTAACTGAAAATTTGAATTCATTTCATCTGTGGACTGACCTGGTTGTTGAAAAGCACATATATGACCGGGTTGACCACCGTGCTGCTCTTGGCCAGGACTGACGGCACCACGCTGGTTATGGGAGTGATCAATCCCTTCCTGCCAAAGGTGGCCAGCAGAGCAACCACCCCGTACGGCATCCAGCACAGCAGATAGCAGGAGACCATGGTGATAACCATGAGAAGTATGTGGTTCTCCCTCCTCTGTGCAGTCAGCAGGTTGATTTTAGTTACCTAAACCCAAAATAAAAACACTTAATGCATGTGTAGTTCACATTTTGATGTAGAAAGACCTTTTCATTCACCATTTGAAACAAAATAAGCCATCTTGCTGCAGAGAACATGTACTCTCCTACTGTTCATAAATTAGCTTGCCGTGTGTAAGCTGTCTGCAAATTAAAGGAGAACTGGCAGATGGCTCCTTCATGCGTCAAAACATTAGAGTCGTGACTTCTACCCTCTGAAGTCTGTTAACCTTCCTCATCCCCTTCCCATCATGAAGCAATTTCTCTGTATAAAGATCTCCGGCCGGTTGGTAACAGATTGTGAACTTCCAATCAGCAAAGGCAGCCAATGAGAGCTGATGAGTGGAGCTGAGCTCCCTGCACCAGCTCATGCTGTCATTCACACCTTTTACAAGCTCCATTTATCCTAAACAAGATGATTGTGATTGTATTGACAGCTCCAGCTCGGCTAAGTGTTTTCTCACCTATGTAGTGCTCTCAGCAATTGAAGTGTCCTTCAACAATTTGTAAGATCAATGACACTGATAAAAAAAAAAAAAATACAAATTTGTAGCAACAACACAAACAAAACCATTTCCAATTCCATCTTTGATTCTAAAAATAATTCAATACACACAAAATTGTCCTTCACTCATTGTTTCTGCAAAGCTTTTTATTCAGCTTTCCATTAGATAGTGTAATAGAAATCGATTCATACCGCATGTCTGGAGTGACTCTATTTTAGGAATGCAATTACTTTCTCTACATCTCACCCCCTGATTTTCCCAGTGCTCTCTTCTTGTAATTCTCCTGCTTTTGAATCCCATCAGAACTCCATGTCTGTATTTCTAAGAAAAGCCCGAGGGCTGTAGTGACTGGCCCACTCATACGTGTAATGGAAGCAGCTCTTTCCATTTGTCAGAAACACAATGTGGCACCTGCTGCTGAACAGAGCAAATCCTGGAGGAAATATGTTTGTTACACAACAGTTTGTCACCAATAGTAACAGGCTCTTCTTTCTAAAAATAACTCAGACGGTGATTCATTCATAGAATCGCTCTGGCGACTAGACGCTGGCTGCCTTACTACCTGCTGGAAACGCTCATTACATATTCCTTCACACAGTGATGTGTTTATGAAATCCGCCTCAGGCATGGATGAGTCACATAAACCTAAAGCCTTTTTCACCCTGAGCACTGTCTAACCTGATGCCACAAAGTGCTTTGATCTTATTCCTTTAGCTGGACAAATCAATACCAAATGGATAAATAAAGACACCAAGAGCTTAAGATCTGTTATCTGTAGCTCGCCGGGGTTGAAATGTTAATTGGACACTGGCTATGAGACCTCATTGCAGATTTCTGGGTAAAACGGCTTTATTTCTACAGAAAGGACATTAACACAGTCAGAGGAGATGGTATGCCACTGGGGTTATACAACAGTATTGGTATCACTCTGTTTGCTCTTTCCATTCAATCTGTGTGTAAGTGATGAGAGTTTTCCAGTGACTCTTTTTCCAAATTTTTCGATGCACCAGTAAGTGGCAACAAGTCCCTTTAACATTCATTTAACCAATCTGTTCACTCTGTTCACAATCACTCTGACAAAAAAGAATTTTGAATGCCAGTGAAGCTAACTGATGCTGGTGGGTCGCATGACAGTGACAAAATGTGTATTACATTAATACTACACACGTATAGAACATACTTTTTAGCGGTGGCCAAGTTGTACCTTCTGAGAGTGCATGTGATTTCTGTATGTAGCCATACTTTTTCCTCTCTAGAGAAGATAACGAAAGCTGTATGCTAGTTTGCAGAATCATTCATCATTTACAATTCGACGATGGAGCAATATGACACTATGATAATTGTGCTCTAAAATAATGATAATTCTGTTCTAAAATAACACTTTAGAACACTTATTCACTATTAACTACAACTTTTCCCTCAATTAACTTCTAATTTGCTGCTTATTAATAGTTAGTGCGCTAGATGTAATTTAGGTATTGGGTAGGATTTGGGATGTAGTATAAGGCATTAATATGGGCTTAATTACTACTAATAAATGGCTAATATTCTAGTAATATGCATGCTAATAAGCAACTAGTTTATAGAAGCTAAAATAAAGTGTTACCAAAATAAGTGACCTTTTTTAGACTGAAATAGTTTGACTTGTAAATAATAATTGTATTTTATTACTACTTTGTTATGCTTTCTAGAAACTGGCCAGATATTATGAAACCAGTTATCACAATTGTTTTATTCAATATGATTTTAAAAAGGGTGTTTTTCCAGTGATGCTATAAAAGAACCTCAAAGAAGCTTCAGTTAAAGGAATAATTTACTCAAAAATAAAAAAGTTCTGTCTCTCACCCTCAAGTATTTACTATGGAAGTCAGTGGTGAACAAAACAACATGGTTACGAACTTTCTTCAAAATATCTTCCTTTGTGTTCAGCAGAACAGAGAAACAGGTTTGGAAGTAATCGAGGGTGAGTAAATGATGACAGAACTTTCATTTGTGGGTGAACTATTCCCTTGACTGTTTACTTGAAGCTTCTTTGAGGTTCTTTTAAAGCATCACAGGAAAAACACCGTTTTGGAACCTTATAAGATCATATAGAAGAATTTTGATTATTGCTTTCATAATATCTGGTCAGTTTCTAGAAAGCATAACAAAGCAGTAATAATATAAAATTATTATTCAAAATATAAAAAGTCACAACTTATTTTGGTAACACTTTATTTTAGGGTATCTTATCTAATTGCTTATTAGTATGCATATTACTAGAATATTAGCCATTTATCAATAGTAATTAAGCACATATTAATGCTTTGTTCTAGGGGCGTTTTACGGTTCTTCCAGTACTCTAATGGTGGATTTAAAAATATAAAGTGTATTTAAAATATAATAACATATAATAGTAAATAAATCCTCTTTACTCACCCCTTTAATAATGCACAGGATTTTGCCATAGCAGAAGATCATGAGCATGAGGGGTAGAAGCAGGCAGAAGATGAACAGACACATTACGTAAGACATGCTGTTGGTTGAGCGCTGATGCCACTGCACTGAACATGTTGTCCCGGGCCCTTCAGGTCCATAGCTACTCCAGCCCAGGAATGGTGGGAGAGTCCAGATCAGTGAATAGAGCCAGGATCCGGCCACACAGAGCCAGGCCCTGCGGAAGTCAGACACGTCTGCCTTGGTGGGGCGCAGGAGGGCAGCATGACGCTCATATGATAGAATGGACAGAGACATCAGAGACACTATTCCTATTTTGGGATAAAGAAAACAGATATGGAAATATAGCTTGTGAATATTTTAAATGGCTTTTCATTGTAAAATATTGCCAGTCTACACCAAGTGCAATGACAGCAATTTTGACAACTTTCTATCGCGCAGGGGAAAATGACAATAACCCAAGTTTGACAAAGCAATTTACTTTGAAGACCCGGGACAGTCCCTAGAGAAAAGTCTGAGGTTAAGTGCAAAGAACAGTTATGCTTTCAGTGATCATGCATCCTGTTCTGTTCCTGGATCAGTCACACAAGCTGCATATGTTATATAAAAACTGCCAAAATGATCTGCAGCACTGAGGTAGTATGTTAATCAGACTGCTATTGCTGTTACACACGTCTAATACAAAATGATTCCCCAACACTGTTCAGTTTATTTAAAAAAATATTTTCATTTAACACAATTATGTTTGGTTCCCTATTTAAACAACTGCATTGTGTTAAACAGTTTTGTTTTGTTTCAACTCAATATTTTAATTTTGAGAGAACACAGATGATTTTATTTGTGTAACTAGGAAGTGGATTTCCCCTTCCTATCATGCTTTGCACAGAGCTGGATAAGGATAGTAAATCTTGAAATAAAATGTTGTTTTAGGCATTTTTATTAAGATGATAAAACTGGGAGACTTGTTACTGTTTAATGCTCTTTTATGTTTGGATTTAAAAGACCTTCTGCTATGTTAGTATTTTTGGGGGTTACATGTGGTAAAGTGTACAGCATGTGCTCAGGGACCTGCTAACATGAATCAAAGTTGTTTTAATAATAATAATAATCAAAATACTTTGGGCATGCCATGGATGTATCAAAATGTTATGCATAACAATTTGGATAACACATAAAGTTAAGTAAATCAAACATATCTTTTTTTTTGTTGTTCAATGTAGAAGGATGTCTTCCTATTAATTTATTTTTTGTTTAAATATTTTAGTTTAAGGTCAAAAGCATAAAATCATCTTCATCATCAAAATCATCATCATTTTCATTAAAACTATATTTGTTCAAACTTAGTTGATGCAACTCAATTGAATTTCATCGCATTATTTGCTTTTTTATGAGTTGGGGTTACATATATTCATTGGATGGGACTCCTGCCTTCAGTTAAATTGAGTTCATCCAATGAATCATTATTTGAGTGTACAGTGAGTAGATATATTTTAACCCTGGATTGTATGACTGCACACACTGCTTTTTTTCTTCAAATGAATGCATATCGTATTTTAGATTCCTAAAACTCAAATATATAAAAAGTACACTGCAACAAAAATATTGCTGAAAAAACTTAATTGTGTAATAATGTAATAAAGTTTCTATTATGCAGTCACAGACTCAAGGAACTCATTAAGGTACAGATTGTGTTTTCCAGAGAATGTAAGGTTAAAGGTATGAAGATATGTCATTATGTAACAACCCATAATCAATGCAGATAGTGGCTTGGCACAAGATGATGGAAGTTAAGCTGTTGACAACATGTTATTTTTACTGTCCAATTGTTATAATTGGTAACCACAGAGAACCTATGACCTGTATTCTCCTTCAGTGGGTTGCACGGCAGGTCCACACGTACTGCACAAAAGCGCTCTGCACTTGTCTCTGCAGTTCATCACAGGAAGAGAAACGGGGTGTCACAACACTCCCACTAGAGTAATTAACAGGCTCTCCATTCAAATGTCAGATCACTGGGGGAAGACTGTGACTTCTGAGACAACCCACAAAGAAGATAAAATCAGAGTGGTTATGGCATCTGTCTGTCTTGGGCATTTGTGGAAAATTTTCGGCAGATCAAAAAAAAAAACATGATCTTGACATGATCAAGAACTATGCTTTCATTTTAAATAAATATACTGAGAATACTGTCATTTTAATCAGCTCAAGCATTCTTTCAGATTTAAATGTTATTTTAGATGAAATATTCCCAAACTATGTGTAAAATATACAATTTTAATAATGACATTGTATGTGATATGGTTTTCTTCATAATAATTTAGACAAAAATGAAATAATAAGATTTCTTAACACTTTCTGATTGAAGATTCTGTTGATTTAATTTGGGCTTTACAGAAAGATAATTATGCATACGCATTATTTTGCATATGATATGTATGATCATTGTAGGATAACTAGTTTAACTGCAATAAAATGTATTTATTTATGGTTTAAAGTTTGTTGGTCACATGTTAAGGTTATTTACGTTTTGGGCTTTTTTTATAATAAATATCTATGCTCTTGAGTGACACACACGAACATTTTTAAATCAAATACAGTCAAATCAAAATCAATCATCAACATATTCTTCCCTCAGGACATTTCCTTCCACGTTCCACAGTAGCCCATTACCTACATTTCAATTAATTCAACCTTTTTATAGAACAGTATATTTTTAGTAACCAGTATATCATTTCATGATTTTCATTTTTACCTTTCCGAACCGACTAAAATATGAACATTATTAAGCTCAAACCCATGCAGAAAATAACGCAGGCGCAACAATGCACATCGCTAAAGAACATGCAGCTGTAAGATAATAACCTCCTCTGAAATCTGTTACACGTACAACTTTCCAGTTCTGTGAACTTCAGTACAACTTACCAAAAAGTGAATTGGCGAACCCGTACCATTTGCAGCCGTGATATCCCAACAGCCATTTCCCATAGAGACTGGAGGCGAAGCTGAAGGGAGTCCCAAACAAACAAACCAGTATGTCGCTCACGCTGATATTCAGCAGAATGAGGTTAATGGGTGTCCACAGTGAGCGAAACCTCGCAAAGACGAGCAGGACAAACAGGTTGTTGAGGAATCCGAACACCAGAATGATTCCGAGGCAGACGGCTGTCACCGTGTGGCCGGTACGGCTCAGGCCAGGTGGGGTACCGTGGGGCTCTAGGGGGTCTCCTGAACTAACATTTGCACTTTGATTGAGCGCAGAAGTGTCTTTGTGGCTAATGTTTAAACTCCAGATGTAGACGACCATAGCAGCCTGACTGCACGGCTAAAAAGTGCTTACACTTTTCTTACGGATGGATTCACAGTTAATCCCCCCCCCCCCCCACTGACGCGCAGCCCTCCATTAACACCAATCCTCTGCTTCTGCTGACCTCCGCGCGTCTGAGAGGCGCGTTTTGAGCATTGGCTGACCAGGGTGCGAGTTATGAGGGCTGGGGGAGGGTGGATATTATTTTTAGGTTATATTATATTTTGTACATTTATATATCGTTTTCGTACTTATAAATGTTAATATAACTGAACTCGGAGCGTGTAGTTGCTATAAATATCATTTCAACACTCTTCAAAGTACTCTATTCTACTGGAGTCTAGTTTGCCTGAGAAAGTAACCATAGCAACATTGCGCTGCTCGGTATATGGTGTGTCGAGAAAGTAGGCTCATTTTATGGCATATTTATTAGTTATTTATGAAAATGTTATCGATTACGAAAGGGGTTACATCTAAATATTTTCAAATAAATATGAATATGTCCAGTCCTATTCTAAATCTCAGACCGGAACTTCGGTGCAGGTTCTGGAATGTTTGATTCAGATTCTTATTGTAGGCTACAGTAAAAAACAACAACATCAGACCATTAAGGCAGTATGGTAAATTAGAAAGAAAGGAAGAATTAAAATACTGATACATGCAGAGGTGGACAGTATAAGTACATTTGCTTGAGTATTTTACTACTAGAGTTGTATTTTTTTCTGGAAACTTATGTCTTTAACTTCACTACATTTGAAACTTACTTTTCACACCACTGCATTTTCACCAAGGTCCTCAAAGTGAAAAGACAAACTACCATGCTGTTTTGTGATGGTGGGTAGAAGTGTAAATAAAGTAAAAGTAATAATGTAAATGATTATGTCCCAAAAGTCATTTTTTTCCAAAACTTTTCCAAAATTTGTAATTATTTATTTTACATTACACAGATATTACAACCTTGTCAGTATATTCAGTAGGTTGCTTCAGAGGCATAAGATATTGCAAGTACAACAATGCAACAATAATGAAACTATGCATTGACCAGATACTCATTTACTCATAATACTTAAGTACTTTTAAAACAAATACATATACCTTTATTTAAGTAAAAATGAGTGTTTACAACTTTCACTTGTAATGGAGTAATATTTGACCATGCAGTAGTATTTATACTTCCACTCAAGTAATGGATTTGTTCACTTTGTCCGCCTCTGAATACGTGTCACTTAAGAAAATGCTTTTATTATAGTAACTGTGTAAAGTCTTAATCTAAATCTTATCTGATTTTTGTTGTCTGAGGAAAGTTTGTAACATATAGAAATGTACAGCCAGTGACTTTTAAAGCAAAACTGATATGAATAAATTGTGGCGATTTAAACTTGAGCTCACAATCACTTTTATTATTTCTGCCTTTTACCATTTACATGATTGCAAATCAAACTGTAAGCCAGATATGATGTTTGATTTAAACATTTTTTTGTCTTGCGCTACATCACTGTCACACAAGATAGTGATTTTATACTATAATTAATTTTTACAAACCGATGATGCTACAACCCACGCTGTGACATTTCCCAGTCTTCCCTACCCATGCACAAGGGTTCTATATAATCAGTGTTCAATTTACTGGAAAAATATACTGCCTGTAATTAAAATGACATTCCAGAAAATATCTCTTTTTATAGTTATAATTTCTGTATAGAATGATATGAATATGGATCTTTCCTCTTATCCATAAGTTAGGCATGCTTTAATTATAATACCAAGTGCCAACATCTACCAGATAGTGCTGTATCCTCAGAATCAAAAGCAAACTTGTTAAGTAGATATCCAATTTGCCACTGATGTCTAATTAGTGCTCTCATCACAGTTATTGGTCATGTTCTTGTCAACTTTCTGCTGTCCTCAGTGTTTTGTTATTCAAGCCTTCTTTATATAATTCCTCAAGACGGCTCAAACGTTAATTACAGCCAAAATTCCTATTTAAATTTAAATTTATTTTTATCGTTTTCTAAAACTGCTTTAAGAATCATTTCCCCAATGATGGGATTTCCCCATCAAAATTATGATGATTTATTTTGTGGAGACCACATGGTTTTATTGTTAATTAGTATGATTCTTACTAAAAATCACACACAATAAGCAGCAGCACCTTGTCATTTCATACTCAATGGATACAAGTGCTGTTAGAGGAAAACTGCAGTTACAAAAAGGATAATAACACAGACTTATCAGCAAATAACGCAAGGGCTGCTGGCAGAATCCACAGATACTCGTCAGGGTCAGGGTTATCGGCTAGCTAACAGAAGCTATTTGGTCTCTGCTGTCAGGCAGTATTGTTTTAGAAATGACACATTATCATGGAAACTGGCTATAGCAACAATGATAGAGATAATAACATTATTTTATGAAGCCAAAAATTAAATACGTCCTATTTAAAGGTGACAACTCTATAGGTCAACACTAATTGAGTTGTGCACTGTGGATTCCCTGAGGTGTCACTGCAGACTATATTGGAATTACAGATGAAGTGAGTAAAGAGGAGAGTGGAAGCTTGAATGGAAAGAGTGTTGATAAAGTCAAACTGAAATGCCAGAGGAGCTGTAAAATACTTCATATCTATCTTATAACAAAGGAGGTTTTTACACAATGTCTTTTCTAAACAAGTGGGACTTTTTCTACTAGCTGAGAAGCACTGCGTTAGATGGCTCCATAACTTTTTAAGCTTTATCATTTTTGCAAATAGTGAGAGAATTTAAATGTTCTCTTAACGTTTTGAATCACATTTAAAAAATGTCAGAAGATTGTCCACCTAAAATGGTTTTAATATGAGAAAATAATGTAAAAAGAAAAAAAGAGTCCTGACTGTATTTTACAGTAACCAGCTGATTAGTAAGTCAACAAATAACTTGTTTTAAAAAGTTCATTTTACTTGAAACAACATTCTGCCTATATAGCTTTCACTTATATCTCATCTTATTTTTCCTGTATATAATACAGTTTTTGCCCATTGCTTGAACACATTTAGCAAAACTTCGCTCATTGTGCCAAAACTCTAAACACAAGTAAACATAACACAACACTGAGAAATATACCGTTCACATCTGTGTCAAATTGAAACACTACTTTCAAAACCTAAACTCTGCTATCAAAACCTAACATTCCTTTGTCAAAATTTAACTCTGTTGACAAAATGATACACACTTGCATTATTTGCATACACTTTCAGATCAGGGGGAACACACTAGTCTACTTTACATAAAACACTGCAGTCTTTAATTTTCACCGTTTATTCAGAAGGCATATTTTCAGGAGACACATTTTTAAACAAACAAAAAGGCAAATATTTTACATTGCAGTAACATGAATTTAGATAAAGCAAAAAAAAAATATAAAAACATAAAACATAGAAAAAACAACAATACTGTAAACACAGAAAATATGTATTGACAATTGTGCATACGTGGGCTCATAGATCCCGCCGTCCATGGATTACTTTCACCTGAATGTCACCGCAGGCCTGTTCCATTGCCTGCAGAAGCGGTATGTGGGCATGTGGTTGGCGGTCATTTACATGCCATCTCCAAGCCGAAAAAGAAATTCCTCTATATTCCTCTGAACCAGAGCAGCCCGATGGAAACTGACATTATCCCATACCACCACAAACCTGGGTTGATCTGGTCTGTTCTGTATAACTATATTATGAGGAGCATCTAGAAATGTGAGTATATGTTGGCTATTGTATGGACCTAGTTTTGCATGATGATGCAGAAGCCTTCAAAGGCTTACGGCACACAATGTGATATTTACCCCAGAAGGTATTCGAGTCATTCTAGAGAAATACAGCCACATTTTGTCACATTTTTCTTACAGTACTTTACTGTATGTACTGTATCATCCACTTTACTGAAACATCTCAATATAACTAATCATGGTATGTTTCCCAAAACTACCACTTTGGCTGCAAAAGGAGCATTAGCACCCTGCAATACCCTGCACACATGATGTGGTAATGTGATATACTGTAGAACAGTGCTGTTAATACCATCTGAGTAGAGTAGAAGGTAGAGAGGTGAGGACATACCTGTTTTCTAGTCAGAATGTTCTTACTGTATTACAGATGCCACTGTAAAGCGGCTTAGATGTAGGTGGGCTCTCAGCCCAGCTTCCCTCATAGCTAGGCCATGGTTGATGACATGGTCCACCAAAGTTGCTCTGATATCATTAGAAATATGGGTCCTTGACCTCCTCCTCCTCTTCACGATTGAATCCTCTTCATGATGAGATTTCAAACAGCTGATAAAAACATCTCAATAATCCACAAGTTGTACCGTACTCCAGTTTATGCCAGTTTAGCAAAAAACTGTGAAACAAATCCATCAAGGCATTTAACTGTCACTTCTGATGAAAAGTGAACCTTGAAAATACCAGTGCATAATCCATAATAGCACTTCCTCCAGTGAAAAAGCCTAAGTTACGGTTATCCCCTCACATCGGATCCACCAACAAGTGTTTTTACTTGATCTGCACATTTCTCTGAATCAGATTAAGCGATTCATTCATTGAAGAAAGCATTTTTTTGCGATTATGGATTTATATTTTAGGTAGAAGCAATGGTTGTAAGTTCAAAATGTAATAGTGATGGATTTGTTTCTTATAAACGCACCTTTTTCAGTTCACAAGAAGATAACTGATGGATTATTGTGATGTTTTTATCAAATGTTTGGACTCAAGTGTCCTTTAACTGACAACCATCTTCTCTTTTCCTCAGTCTTCCTCTACATTAGTCAAAATACGCAGACTAATATTTCTTTATATTATCAAAATGATGAAGTCAGTGTTATTGGCCCTTTGCTGTTTCTGTGATCACGCGCTGTAGATTAGCTACACCGCTGTAGCACTGATCCCTGGGATTAAAGAGTCAGAACTGGAGACAGTGGTGTTTTCGTCAGTTGACTAATGATGACAGTGAGATTGGGGCTGCGGACAGCTGGTTGAGTCCAAGGACTTCCTCATGTTTTGCTTTAGCTTGGTAAAAAGGCCTGTGGGTTGCAGTTGTTCCAGAAGGGGATCGTTTGACCGTGTGGGGATCTCCACACTGGGCAGGGTGGAGCTGAATACTGGCTCAGTTACATTATTGCGGCAGCAGACCGCTGTCACTCTGTAATGAGATCTGAGTCACAGCCTCATGCTTTTAATGGACTTACTGCATAGTTTTTAGTTTATGTGCCATGAATTCTTTCGTTTCAGTTTTTTTTTTTTCATGTCCTTATCTACAAAAATGCAACATTTAAACTAAAGTAAACCATCTTTGAGGGTTTGTTACCAGGTCAATCAGCCGAGAACAAGTCTGCGACATATTTTGCATGTTTTCATGATTACACTATTGCCACATTTTAATTATTATAATAGTTCTTACCACAGTGCAAAAAGATTTATATTTATTACATTGATTTACTTCTTAACACTTTGCAAAAAGATTTATATTAATTATGTAAGGGATAATGTATTGCAATGCCAGCGATAACAACCTGCTGGCTGTACATCATCCCACTTATTAACGTTACAAGGCTTCTTGTAAAAGTAAATAATAAGAAAATAAATAAATAATATAATACAATAATAAATAATTGTTTCTGTCACAGTGAACAAGGACGTGAAGCATTCAAGTTCAAGTGCAAAAGGTTTAGTCAGAGGGTTAAAGACCTCAGTGGGTTAAAAGCTCAGGGTCAGGAGATGCACAATCAAGTGCCGGTGTTCTGTCAGATTGTCCTACCTTCTCAGATTTTGCTACCTCCCATTAAAAAATAGGTATTACAAATTAAAAACGACTAATTTTGTGTTTTATTAATGTGTACACCTACCTCAACACTAAACCTACCCTTACAGTAATGCAAATATAGTAATTATGAGTTATATTCGCGGTTTTGACTATAATGTATACAGCTACTGGAACCAACAATAAATATATTTTTCTACCTATTATTTTTTGTTTTATTAATGTCTACACCTACCCCAACCCTAAACCTACCCTTACATTAATGAACATACATTAAATATTGTTTTACAGGGTGAGAAAAAAGAATGCAATATTGACTTGCGCATGCGCATTAAGCCCGGGTAGGAAAATCTGACGGGTAGGACAAAATGTTAGAACTCCTGTTGAAAGCACGCGCATGTGCGTAATCTGCGGCTGCTTGCGCCTAAATGAAAGCGTACCCTTACGCAGTAATGTTATTTAAAATGCTGGAAGACGTAGGTCATAGAAGAAGAATGGTTAAGTATGTGATATTATTTTTGTTTTCTTTGCGCAAAAAAGTATTCTCCTATTGTTGCACTTAAATTGATGGACTGATGTCACATGGACTTTTTTTTTAACCTGTGTTTTTACCACGTTTCTGGACCTGGGATCCTTTTAGTTGTATTGCTGTCTATGGAGGGTCAGATTGCTCTCTGATATCATCGTCTTATGGATTTGGAATGACATGAGGGTGAGTAATTAATGACAGAATTTAAATTTTTGGGTGAACTAACCCTTTAACCATTTGCCTTTGTGGTACTTTCCCATGCTTTTTAAATTCAAGTCTAATCTTAAGAAATAATTTACAGAGGTATGGTATAATCTATATCCTCCATAATCAAGGTAAAGTCATTTTTGACTAGTGAAGCCAATTTTGTCAGAATTTATACAGAAATATAAATTCATTCAAGACATATCTTTTGCATTATTGATGGGCTCTTTCATGAAAGTCTTTTTTCTTCTGTACAAAGAAAGTCGGAATGTGGATAATGTTTCGCATTGGCTTTTCTTGCGGCCTCATCATGGCTTTACTTACCGCTATAGCTTTCAGAGGTTAGTAAAGTTCATTTCCCCCTAGACAATTGTAAACAAACTATTACAATGGAGTTTAAAATAAAATTCTATTAGATAGATTTCTATCCCATCTTAATAATCTTATGCATACAAAAATATAATTAAGATATAACGGTATGCTTCAAGTCATATCCCTCTGTATACAGTATGTATCTGTTAGTTGTTATGGTAAGTAGTAGTCACATGTCCAATTGTTTTGAAAGTGTTTAATGAAACAGACCTGGAGCTCCTGAATCCTCAGCTGCAGCTTTACAAGGGAAGTTTCTTGCTGATTGAATTTCTGTTCCTGATCGGACTGAACCTGTACTGCTTTAATATATCAGCAATAAATCACACACTCATCTTTGGACTGGATCCCAGAGATCATCTCTCATACAACCATATTTTCGAGGTGAGTTATAGTGAAATCACATATTAGTAATATTGTGACTGTGCTGAGGTCTCATATGTTTGCCTGTGTACCGCAGATGGCCGGGGGTCTGACTGTGTGCTTGTGCACAAGTTTACTGGCTAGTCTTCATACTACTATGTTGCCAGTCCCACAGAAGTTACACCCACTACTTTTTCACAGCTTCCTGCTATTTCTGCTACTAAACCCTTTCTCCATATTTCACACCCAGGCTCGTCGCTGGCTCATAGTCACAATGGTAAGACATGGGAAAGATAGGACATGACTTTTTGTTGTTGTTGTTTTTGTTGCATACATCTTTTAATTACTGACTGGAACGATTTATATACAGTAGTGTTATAAAATTACAAGGAAACATTGTTTATGTTCACATATTAACATTCAATACTTTGCAATTTGTAAATGTCTGTTAAGCTGACCCTATTTAACAGACAAAACACTTTAACTGTGCTTCTTCTGTGGCAATAAAAAGTAGTTGCAAGCATACACATACTCCTCTCCATGTCAATAAAACATCACATTGTAGTGCTGTGTGTAATTTCTAAATAACTTAAGTAACACTTTAAGTTTTTTTTCATGTTGAGCAATTTCAGGGCACATGAATTCATGAACATGGTGAATGATGAGATGTACCTATCATCACTGAATCATTCATTTAATTGATTTGTTCAAAAACACTGATTTATTAATGAACACTGTGTTCAGTGCAAAGACTACTTATGATTTATTCTCTTTTTGTTTTATTTGAACACTTTTTGTTGGCAGAGAAAAAAACTTTAATATTGCTTGTAGAATGTAACTTTTCAAAAAAAAAAATGTATATCTTCATTGCATACCTTGTTTTTTAATATCATATGTGCAAGCATACTGCTGTCCTAAAATTAGCAGGGCTATGATTACTAACACAGCTGTGTTGAATTCTAACATTTGATATTTTAAATAAATTGTTAAAAAAAATCATACAATGTAATTTCCAGATTTTTCTTTTTAGATTCTGTCTCTCACAGTGGAAATGCCCCTATACTGAAAAATTTAGATCCCTCTATGAGATAACTTGGAAAATCACAGGGTGATCAAAAACTTATTGATCTCACTGTAAGTAATATTTCAGAATGTTGTGAATACAAACAGTCAGACATGTTGAAATTTTGGCTGTATTACTAACCAGTATTTTTCGCCTCTGCTGTACAAAATTGTACCAATAGAACACATTTTACTAGCAGTACCCTTAAGAGAATGCATCATCATATGCAGGATCCTCATTTATGTGTTAAAATGTCTATATTACAGAGTAAGGTCTTGGCAGCCCCTTTTCAGCCTGTGGGCTTTGCAGAATGCTGGCTAGCTGATCAATTCAACAGCCTCAGCCCCCTGTTACTTGGCTTGAGGGATCTGCTCTGCTTCTATACATATCAGATCAACTGGAGAGATATGTGGTCTGACAGCTCTCTATCTGCAGGTAACCATCTAATTGCTATTTCACTTGTGCCTCCAGTATTATTAAATTATATTATATAATATTATATTATACACTTAAAACGGAACACAGATCAAATACAAAATTACATTTTAATAACATTACGTGTCAAAGTTTGTAGAACTATATGTTTCAAGAAACCTCTTATTACTTTCTTGATTTAGTTGAGATGTTCTTCTGTTTGTTACAGTAAGTCTGGACTGTGGACTTTATAGTATGCCTGTAACCTGTCTGATCCAGTGCTTTCCACCTTGGCTGAGATTTGCACAATGCCTGAGGTGCTTCTGGGACACTGGCCACACGCTACATCTCCTGAATGCAGGAAAATACTTCACTGTGTTTCTTATGGTCACATTCGCCGGCCAGAGGTAGACACTAAATTAATGGGTATACATATTAACAGCAAATGTCTTCTGTAAGAAACTATGAACTGGCAAGTTTAACAGCATTTAGTGACAGTAAATTCTGAGATATTAGATTATACCGGCTGTTAAAGCACAATATTTAAGTTTAAAGCTTTACACATCCTGGAATTATTGTAATCTGTGATCTACACTAATTGTATTGGTTGTTTGAAGACAAACAAGAGCGTGCAATGACTGAGTGCACCTTTAATTAATGAGAATATGTTTTCATATTTAAATAGTGTATCTAAAGGTTTAATGGTTAATGCGAGGTCAAAATCAGAGACCTTGAGGTGTTAAGATGCACAGTTTAACGTGTGTGTGTGTGTGTGTGTGTGTGTGTGTGTGATAGAGAGATCTACTCTGCTTGTGGAAGGGAGGATATACCTGTATATATGGGCCATGGCTACCTGTATTGGAGTGGTAGTTACAGTGAGCTGGGATTTAAGGATGGACTGGGGATTACTTCAGGGGAACAGTCTGCTAAAAGACGAGTTGGTGTTCTCCCAACAGGTAAAAGTTATATACATGTAATGCTGTAAGACAATTGTAACAACTGTAAACCTTTATAGTTCTTATTAAGTTTTATGGAGTGGGAGATTGTCCAACATGATATATAGTATATTAAAGGAATGGTTCATTTCAAACTTTTGGTCTTATCTTCACACAAAGCTATGATATATTAACTCATATTTCTAAATTATATATATAAACTTATATTTGGAGTTTTGTTATTTAGGCTAGATTTGATTGTCCAGTGCGCTAGTTTTCTTATACAGATCTGGCAACCTTGTTGACATCCCCATTTACTGACCAGGATATTATTTAAAATGCAAATTTTCAATTAAAAAAATAAAGGTTTTATGATGGTTAGGAAGATTTACATTTGACATATTTTGGATTCCTATGCTTACAATAAATGTGACCTATGTGACCTGCATGGTACTTTGATATTAATTCTCAAAAGTTATAATGTATTAATGTAGCAGGCAATATGAGCGCACAAACTGGGTTAAACATGCTTCAGTAGTAGAGATACCATTGTATTACTTTCTGCACTGTCAACATTTCAGATCCAAATGTGACAAATCACAGCTCAAAGGTCAGTAATTGTTGTTTGTGATTTAGTCTTTTTGGTGACAGTGCAAGCATTTAAGCTTCAGGCTGAAAAGTTGGCATCAAATGATTTACTAGGGGATAAACTGACCTGCAACGGCTCTGGAATGGTCTTTAATATTGAGAAATGTGCTCTTTCAGTGGTACTACTATGCAGCCATGCTGGCGGATGTGCTGTTGCGGGTCTCCTGGGCTATAAATATACTCCTGGCTCAGATGAAGGATTCAGCTGCAGCTGCCACAGCAAGTGCCCTGCTGGCACCACTGGAAGTCCTCAGGTTAGATTTCAGTCACATGCT
Source organism: Enteromius thamalakanensis (assembly GCA_032357475.1). NCBI lineage: Eukaryota > Metazoa > Chordata > Actinopteri > Cypriniformes > Cyprinidae > Enteromius > Enteromius thamalakanensis. Next base: position 18,316,596 of record JAUCMT010000105.1, read on the forward strand.
CTAAGCACCAAGACAGCAAGTACACTTGTAATCCAGGATGATCAGCACAAATTACATTTTCCTATCATTTGTTTTTAAAGTGGCTATTGACTCATAGGAGAAATATTCCGAATTAAACTGTACCTTAAGAAATCCCTTTTTTTTACTGTAAAAAAGATTATTGAACTATATTGAGCAAGAAAATACTATTTCAGTCTTTTTATTTCAAAGCATCCAATTTGATTCAGTGTGTTAGTTGCCAAATTATTGCAATTAATTCTGAAATTCGCTAGCATTTCATTCCTGAGTGAACATTGTTTTTGGTTCAGGAAACATATTTTTGGAGGTAAATTGACTATTCATCAGAATATTTATTAATTTCTTGCATTCATTCCCTAAATCTTTTTGTTTTTGTTTAACCAGACGTTTTATTTGGAATCTCTTTCGGCTGGAAAATGAGCAACTGAAAAATTGTAAGAAATGTTGTGCCATTCGAGATTTCTCCAACATCTGGAGACATCTGGAAAGGGATCAGGATGTGCTATCTAAAGACCATCACATAATCACCACACGTGCCACAATATGCTGTTGACTTCATCCAAAACGCAGGTTATTTTCTGGAACAGTTGCTGTTCTATCTAGTAGTTCTAAAAAGAATTGTTCAATAATTCAAGAACATGGTCAATGATATCTAAAAAAAGAACAATGTTGTTCTTTTGCAGGGTAAAGGAGACAAAGCTGCCTGTTTGGGGAACAGTTGCAGAGATTCATCTATGCACTTAAGGAAGAAAACCTGTCTGTATGACTTGAACAAAATTTAGTTTAAAATGAGATGCAAATGAGAAGTCAGATAAGAAAATGATAATCCTCTTAACAATAATGAATTCTGTAGCTATATGTTCATCTAGAGTTCATCAAGTAAAACTATACTAACATTTTCAACATTTTCATGTTTCAATGTTCATGTTTCCTTCATGAAAAATCAAATTTGGAATCAAGCTAAATTCATTTTAACCAACAATAATAGGCATAACCTATAATTATCCCTCAAAATAATCCTTTCCTTTATTTCGCTTCCAAAAAACAATCGTACAATAACGTTTCAAATGTCCAGACCAGCTGATATGCAAAAAACAGGCAAGCATTTACTATACAGCAGTTTGAGAACAAGAGTAAGATTAAAAAGCTTGAGAGGGAAAACTGAGAGTCCGGGCTACTCTCTAGAGAACTGTTGTTCTCTGTTCAGCTTCCCTTACTGTACTGAACTCAGCAGTCCCACAGTCAGCTTTGTACATAGCAACCCCACTGTCCTGCTGGAGTCAAAGCAGTATAGTTGATTTCTGAAGCATGTAAGTTGAGTTATATTAAGGAGAGCCTTTGTCCTTCACTTGTTTTTGCCATGCAGAAGTCCATGATCCATTTGTTTCTGTAATTGGCAAGAGTATTTAGTCAGAAATGCCAGAGCTTGTGCATCACATGCATTCATAAAAAACGCACTGCAGCTTGCCTTAATGTACTGGGCTTGTATATGTGCCGGTATTTACGTATGCTAAGTGGCTTCTTTAAAGATCCTTACAATTTTTTAGACAGTCGTGCTCAGATGTTTGCATACTCCTTGGCGAATCCATGAGACATTTAGTCTTTTTTTTAAAGTAATATCAGGAAATTGTTCCGTTTAGTATTGGCCTGAAGAAGCTGCATAACAGATGTTTGTGTAAATTTGATAAGAAAAACAAAACTACACAAAAACCCTAATCAGACGTTTGCACACCTTTGATTCTCAATATTGCGAGTTGCCTCAAGCATCACAGTTCTGCACGAGTCCCTCAATTGTCCAGAGCAGCAAAACTGGATATCAGCATTATATAGCCACTGTAGGGAAGAACTCAAATGTGCAGAGCATGCTGGGAAACCAAATAACTTACTGGACCTGGAGGCTTTGTGAAGAACAGCTTAACTGCTCGGGACAAAATAGAAACTTGTGCACAACTATCGCAAAAGACCTACAAACAGTCACTGATGCTTGAGGAGGCAATATACAATATTAAAACCCGAGGGTATATAAACCTTTGAAAAGGATCAGGTGTGTAAATTTAATCATTTTGTCTTGTGGAATAAATATAAATATCTTTCAAACAGCTTCATAAGGTGAGTAATAAACTAAAATGCAATTGTTATGATCCCTTCTTATTTTTAACATTACTTTTAAACAAACATTTTGGAGATTCTTTAAGAGGTAGGTAAACTTGTAATCACAGCTGTATTTAAAGCAGATGTTTTTCAGTCTGTCCTGGGAAAAAATGTTGTATGTCCAGTTCCCATGATCATGCAGCTTTAATGTAATGTTCAGTGGCATGGGAGATTGCCTTTACTGATAATGATCCTTTTTGGTGTGAGAAGCTGCAGACCAGTTTTTAATAGTAGGAAGTGGAGGTGAAGTCACTGATCGTCTTTTAGTGGTCTCTGTCTGTTCTGTTCCTCTCTCTGTGATCTGGGGCTGCTAGTTGCATGCTCTTTTTCCCCTTTCTTGCTGGCAGGGTTGAGGGCGAGCACACTGGCCGCTCTCTCGGGACTCTCCGGGAGCCTTTCAACTTCCTGTGAGTTTTCTGGCTCTTTGGCTCGGCTTGGCTCAGTCTTGGCTTCTTCACTTTTTTGGGACCTCTCTTCCATATTAAAGTGAGAGCCATTCCTCAGTGTCTCTCTACAGTCTCCATAGAGATGCTGCTCCAGAGTCAGATTTGAGGCTGCCAGGTGTTTGAACTCTGACTCAAAGGGAAAGCCACCGCCTGGCTGGGTAGCTCCTTCCACCTGGCTCAGGACCGCAGTACCCCTGTACACCTCGATCGCCTCCGGAAGCATGGACTTGATCTTGGGGAGCCAGCGTTTGCGAACTCTCCGGGCATTGGTGCACATGTCTGCGGCAATCACATTCATCTCGCTTTCTTTGAAGTTAGGGGCAAAGTTCTGACAGTAGACTATCGATAAAACAGAGAGAGAGAGAGATGAAAAAAGGAATATTAATGCTTCAAGTCAACATTGAACCTTCTACAATGTAACATACTTCTGAATGAAAAATTATTTTGGTGAGGTGAAACCAGTTGGATCTTGAGAAGCGGAAATTTACAGTCAAGAAAAGTTTTGTTGAAAGATTTTGAAAACCAAACCAAGGAACAGCAACATATATGAAATAGCATAGCTTTAGCGAAGGTTACTCACGTTTGACTGTGTTGAGTATGCGACTGTCCAGTGGTTTGCGATTTGGATCACAGTTGGAAGAGCGTATTCCAGTCCCACAGCTGTCTGCCAGTGTGTTCCTGGAGTCAAAATACCATAGTCAACCACTGGAGGGCACACACAGAATATTTTTCCAAAACACCATGCGGTCCTTTTAGTTACCAAACACAAAACTAAACATTTGAATGTGAGAAGATTGATTCCATCTCTGCTTGGCTATTTTAACTGCAGAACTAAGCTCTTGGCCTTTTAGACAGACACTGCACGTGTTTCAGACCTGTCAAAAAAAGCAGCCAGAAGACGTCTCAGCAAGACTTTGTGTTTGACCCCAGCACAGAGGTGACAGTTCATCAGCTGCCCACGAGTCATGAAGACACCAGATCCTTCCACAGCACCAACAACAGAGAAACAAGGAGACCTTAGCTCTGAATCAGTGACTCAAATGACTCAGTCTGAACTGATAAATAATTCAAATGGACATGGAGTTTCAGACAGGCTGCTATTATTCAGGCCTCACCTGCAATCAGCTCCAGCCTCTCTCCAGGGTCGCCCTCTGTGTAGAGAGCAGGGTGGCAGCGGTAGCCGATCTGACTAATGAGTCCGGCAGGCAGAGCCTCTCTGTCTCCTCCTAACAGCACACAGAAACGGTTCTCCAAAGACAGAGGCAGGGAGGACACCTCCATCTTCTCTTGCACTGGGAAGACACACAACAGATCACACTCAAAGGGATAAATCCTTAGTGTTTTGGGCTGCAATGGAGCAAAATAGAAGTCCTTTAAAAGACATTTACTGCTGTATATCCCAGACGAGGCCCCGAAGATCTTCCCATTTGTCAGGCTCTCATATGAGTCGTCTTCAAAGTCCTCCTCCTCGTTTTGGTGTGAGGTTGGGCTGTCTGTGGTTGGGAGGCTAGAGGCACCGGGGCTGGCATGATCTCGGGACGAGTGCTCGTAAGCATGCATCACGGGTATAACCCCGTTTGCGCCTCCACTTGTGTAGAAAAGAGTGCCATTCCTTAAAGATCTGCCCCTAGGTCCCCTGTCCTCCGAGTGCTTTAGCTCCCCGTTCTGAGCACACACTGGGGTCTCCAGCTTCTCTTCCTTGATCTTGCAGACAGTTGTGGGCTGGTCGCCTAGCAACAGGGAGGAGTTGTTGTTGTTTGGGCTCGGGGGATCGTCTGTAGCAGAAGTCTGCGAGTCGCAGTATGGAGCGCTGGCCTTGAACATGAGGTCCATTCCTCGCTCTACGATGTTCTGGATCTGAAGGTAACCTGCGGTGTACATGACCATCAGCTGATCGCTGGCACTCACCGTCATCCGGCCCGTGTAGCAGAACGACAGGATCTGCTGGAAGCAGGATGGGGCAACGGACGAGGGCAGCTCAAAGAGTGTCTGGGCACTTCCGCTGAACAGGTCACGGAAGTAGAGGCTGCTGGCCGCCAAAACGGCGCGGTGGGCCTTGAAGGCCTGTCCGTTGACCATGATGGCCACATCGCAGTGCTGGCCCAGCAGCCGCTGTTCATTCAGGCTGTCCAGAACAGTGCTGCCGAAGTTTGGGATCTCCATGTGCAAGAGCTGAGACATAATGCCCGTTTCAGATCTCTGGAGAAGACAGGATGTTCTCACCAGACATCTAAGACAGCAGAAAGTCAAAATGAAGGTGGACCGTCTTGATGAGGCAACAAACAGAAAATGACTAGATTCAAAAGTCACACAATGTTTATCTGGTGCAGACACAGCAGAAAAATGCGACAGAAATGCTGCACAGCAACTCCCTTGGTAAACAGCTCTCTTCACCCCAACATTACTAGAGTCTGCATGTTTGGCAACTCAGCATAAGCTTGCCTGGAGTATTCAAAAGAAGCTGAAAAGTGACCCACAAACCCACCCGCCCGCCCACCCTCCCTCTCCACCCCGCCACTACCTGACCTCTATAGCAGAATCTTCCGAGATGAGAGAGAGAATGCAGCCAGGCTCCTCACAGCAGCTCAGCATGAGGAAAGGTACCTTGAGAAGCAGAGAGATACGTCTCAATCCGTCCTCTTCCTCCCCGCACAGGACTGAGCTAGCGAGAGGGAAAGCAAGCGTCTGTGTGCAATCGATGCACCATCTACTGTATGTCACAGAAAGGGGGAGAGAGGCTATAGGCACAGACACAGAGACTAGGGAGAGAGGGGGAGGGAGTGAGACTGAAGGAAAGTCATTTAAGGACACAGAGAGAGAGAGAGAGAGAGAGATCGAGCGGGAGAGACAGAGAAAGAGAGAGAGCCTGATGCGGATAACTGCCCTGCAGAGAGTAAACGTGTTCATGTGCGATGGAGACAAAAGACAGGCAAGACAGAAAGGGAGAGAGAGAAAGAGAGCGAGCAATGGCTCACTTTTATTTGAGCGTCAACACACGAAGAAAAGACAAGAACAGGAGCGTGCACCCCGCATGCACCAACCCGAACGCGTGCAGACACATAATCCATTTGAAGCCATCTCTGCCACGATCGGCTGCATGCTCAGGATTATTTACATTAAGGGCAGACAAATGGTGTGTGCCAGGAGAGCAGCTCTGCATTGCAGTCCCTGTCACAGGCTGGCATGCTCAGTACAGAGTCTGCATACCCAATCAGATGTGCCAACACGGCATCAGACAGATACTCAGCCGATAAGAGAAAGAAAAGAGAGAGACTCAGCCTCAAAGCTGCCCTGAATGTCAGATCAGTACATCAAACCGAGAGGCATTTTAAGGCAGCACGTATTAGACGGATGGATGAAAGACTGTAGTGTGCAAGTAAGAGTTGAGTACAGAGCAGTGGGGCAGTAAAGCAGCGTCTCTCAGCAAAGTGGGGAAGAAGGCGCTATTGCTTCTGACTCGCTGCCTTTTAATGCTGAGACGCCGGTGGGTACGGCGTGAGTCAGCGCTATTAGAGATCAACTGCCATGTTCCAGTATTCTGTTTGATATCAACTGCAAAAAAAACATTATAATAAATCAATAAGGAGTAGCAGACACACGCCCCTGCGAATGCTGCAAAACTTGATTCCAGCGGTCTGTCTGGTCGCTTTAAAAGCTGCAAAACTGTGTCAGGCAGGGGGGGGAGAAAGCTAAACTTGACACATTAAGCGGTCTCTTGAAGAAAGTGCCCTTAAACTTTGTTTCAGTGTGAAATGCACACCATGACTGAGAAAATTGTCCTTTTCCAGTGTGAAGACGGCAAGTTATTTTACATTTGGAAGCACAAGTGCTTTTGCAGACATCTGTTAAGTTGACAGCTGGAGCTCTAGTAATAGACGGTGTTAGCATGGTCACATGTATGAGGTCCCTGGGGAGAACAGACTGCAGTCTGAGCTGGTGGGGAAAGGGATACTCCATACTGCCTACTAGAGGGCAGACACTGACTTACAGCAATAGAAAACTTAAATGACCTCCCGGTGTGCTTAGACTTGAAGTTGCAGTTACACAGTGTTCTCAGGACGGCACATTCGATTGCTCTCCTCATTAAAGATTGTTACGAACCACTCTTCAGAAAGGCAATCTCAAAATGTAACAGATTTACATTATTCTCCAAGTAAGAGTCCATTATAGTGGTGGTATGTAAAACTCAAATGCGTGTACGTATGGTTGATAGATATGAACTAAAAAATGATGGGAAATACATATTTTTATTTGAAAGATAACTTACAGTGTTCTTCATACAAAATGCAACAACTCCCCAGAAAAGGCAAACTACATATATACAGAACAAACGCCCCCAAAATAGTCTTTAGATAAAAATATAATTCTTAAAGCACTGGAAATAATAATAATTAAATGCAATGCAATTTACAGCCGTTCATTTGGAGCAGCTTGGAAGGCCACCATTATGGGCACATACTGTCACAACACAGAAGCTGTATTTTATTACGAACGCTTTATAAATATTTAGCCTCAGGTCCACATTAACACTGCTCCGTTAGATAGTGAAATAAATATCACAAGCTGAACACATTACAAATCAGTCCACAAACCAAATGCTGATAATGCATTTCACGATAGCAACACATTTGAATTCGAAACGTTGAATCAAAATACTGCTGTAGTAATATATAGATGTTAAACAATAAATGGTCTGTGATCAGGAATCCTCTGAGTATACTGTAATAATGGTTCCCCTTAAGGTTCAACATGTATGGTGTGTCTCGTGTGAGTTAAAAGAGTAAAATTATTATTGAAATAAGTTCCAGTTCAAAAGAATATCTTTAATCTACAGGGAAAATTTTTTTATTATCAATAAAAGTTTACTCAATAAGTGTGCTCAGTATAACAAAGTACCACAAATTTGACACATTTTTATTTTTGGGAAGAGATTATTGTACCCCTCACTTCTGAGTTAGATCAATACAACTAAATTAAAGTTGTTTTGAATTATGAAGCACTCTGACAAGATGAGGGGTAAAAGAATAAGAAGTAAGAAATTAAGCTTAAAATGAACTGTAGTTCTTTCTGAGACTTCACATGCAGACAAAACGGAGGGTTTTTCCACATCTGGTCATTGATAGGCAGTGTTTCGTGTCACTGGCTTCTCGGCGAGCGACAGAATAAATCATAGTGTTTTTTGGACCATCAAACAGAAATATGGGAACAGAGGGACTTTCATAGAGAGCGATATATACCCTGTGAGAAACTTAGGATATATTATTTGAATAAAAATCTCTATAAATAATGTAGAATATTCATAAAAATATACTTTGACCAAGGTTGGTACTAGTAAAATAGCTTCTCCTGTTAAATGATCCTCTCTGTTTGTTTAGGGTTGAGAAATCCTCGCTAACAGGTGCTTGTTCACAACACAGCCTGATACACGAGGTAAACTTTCACAAGTTCATTAAAAAAAAAAAAAACACTTCACAAAAACTTCAACAACAACAAGATCAAAACAAATAGAAGCAATTAAATAAATTAAAAGTGTCTCTCAACACTTGGCAGGGGTTTCATATTTAACATTCACCTTATCCACAGTTTTCCATCGCAGTATTCTGCTGCTATACGTAAGGGCGGTAGTTTCTGGTTTTCCATCTCTTTGAGCGAAAGCGAAAGAAAAAAAACATGAACATCAGGAAGACGCAGGAGAGGGCGTAGAGGAGCACACAGAGACTCATGTCCACGCTGGAGAAGCCCAGGCCCAGGAACGTCATGCCTGGCCTGGCTTCTATCTGGATACCGCTGTGCTTCTCTCCTGCACCGTTGAGGTCACTCCTCTTCTGATGTTTAGGAGCGCTGTCAGGAGATGGCTTTAGGTTCTGGTTGAGGTGAAGGTTGTGGTTAGGTTTGGTTATGGCTTTGGGTTTGTCAGGAGCAGGAGGGCCTGGCTCTGGTTGGCTGTTGCTGGAGTATTTAGGGGAGATGTTTGAGGCACCGTAGTGTTGTCTGAGGAAAGCGAGCACCATCTGTTCGTTCCAGACATGAAGACCTTCTTGCTCCTCGTGGCATGTGGGACAGAGATCAGGAGTTGGCCATTGAGTCTTAGGAAACATGGGGTCCTCACTCATTGAACCTGCAAAACGAGTGAAAGCAGCTATGAGGGTAACGTCTGCTAGCATGTTTTAAGACAACTTTACATTTAAAGTCTGGACATAAATATATCATTTTAGTTCTACAATTTCTGTTTGGCACATAAATCAAGTCTTTCTTTCTTACTTTTTTCGGTTTCCCTTTTTCTTCTTTTCTTTCTTTTATTTGTTCTTTTTTCTTCTCCATCCTACTTTCTTTGTTACCATTTTTCCTTTTTTATCACTGTTGCATTCTATCCTTCACGTCTTGCCCTTCTTTCATGCCTACATTCTTCTTACTTTCTTTTCCCCTCCTTCCTTCCTTTCTTACTTTATATTTGTTTCCCTTTCTTTTCATCTTTCAGTATTTGTCTTAATTATAATGTAATTACTTTAAATAGTATTTATTATTAAACCCGTATTTGATTATCATGATTTTAAAAACTCGAAATAAATACTAAAACCTGGATTTTACAGTCTGACCAAGCTGACGCTAGTTGAGGAAAGTCAGAGACAATCAGCAGATTAACGCTGAAAGATTCCAAAACAATTAAAAAAAGACAAAATTGGGTAGTGTATAATGGTCCCAGACTACGATTTTTATAGCTTCAGACTTTGATTCCATCCAGCTGGAGGTTATCAAACATGTTTGATATTTTCAGCTGATTTTAGAACACGTGTCATTTGTCATGTGTCTCCAACAAGGCACACTTTCTGCGTGTGTTTGTTGTGATCGGAACAACTTTAAAGTCTGTCAAAGTTGAGCTACTATGGAGGAACTGGCCGTGATGTCTGTAAGAAGTGTCCAACCAGTGTGAATCATCTTTGTGCAGTACTTCAGGAGGTGCAGAGTAATATATCAAACCAATGTTTGAATAAACTGACAGCTAGGGTGCCCAGATTATGCAGAGCTGTAATATATGTTAATGGTTTATGTAATAAAATATATTTTCGTAGTTTGTGTTGTTCCTTATCAGTGCAAAATAATCACAAATTAAAAAGGATTCATGCCAATATTGTCTAAAACCTCACTTTTCTAAGGTGTTTCCAAACTTTTGAAGGTCAGTGTATGCATATAAAAGAATGTATGATTTAATAATTAGTATGAATGCATAATAGAAAACCTGTCTTTATAAAAGTTTTGATGGTGTTTGCTTTCCATCTTGTCTCGGTGTAAAGCAGACCAATGTAAAAATTGACCAAATCTTTGGAAAACAGGCGTGTTGAGACTTTTAGAATGCACATTAGCTTATGTAGAACTATTCTTTTAATGTAACATTCGTATTCATCCTTTTTATAAAAAAAATAAAGGCTGAAATATTATAATATTATAAAAAAAAAGGTTAGAACGTTTGAACTTAGTACGTTATGAATATTTTTTGTTAGTTTAAAATCTGTCCATCAATTTTTTTATGTTTTTATTTCACTGTTTATGTTAACAAACAAACAAACAAGTGCATACTGCTGCTCATTTTATTTGTTGGCTTTGTTCATTAAACGTGTTAAAATGATTTCAGTGTGTTTTTTTTTAAACAGTTTGTGTATAACAGTTTGGATTGCGATTTAAATATTGTATAACATTAATAATTCTCAGCTGCTTTCATTATTAAAAATTAGCTCCAGAGTGGAATAATGTTGGAGTCCCCCGCCCCATAATTCCTTTTTGTCTCCTTTCTTTAATCCAAACGTTGGTAAAAAAGTTGGGGTTGGTAAAATTTCTGTTGGTAAAAAGTCTCTTATTCTCATAAAGGCTGCATTTAATAAATAAAAAATACAGTAAAAACAAGAATATTCTGAAGTATTATTACTACTTAACAATGGACTGCTTAATTAACTTGTGGAAACTGAAACATTTTTTTCAGGGACATTTTTTCGTTTCATGAATGGAACGTTTAGAAGAACAGAACTAATTTGAAATGAAATTATGAAATTAAATGTATTTAAATGTTAATAATCAATTAAATTGAGTCTTTGCTGAAGAAAAAAAAAAAAAAAAAAAAAAAAATTACTGACCCCAGACGTTGCCAGTGTATACATTCCGTCACTCACTTACACCTAAATGTACATTTACGCAATCATTTTTCTGTCTTACCTGTCAGTCTTGCATTAACCTGGTTGTGTTTTCTCCATAGCCACAAAACCGCTTCATCAACAGACTTGACCTGGTTCATAGACTCCTTTGCCATTTCCTCAAAATGCTTCCCACACTCCTGGCAACCAAAGAAAGTCCCAATGTAGTGACGCATGGTTTGAAGAACTGCCAAGGGATCATCCTCAAACCCTGAGAGAAAGAAGGTGGGTTTAAATTAATTGTAGCAATGACGAACTACTAAAAGAAAACATCTACCAAATGAATGCTCTGCTTGCTACAGACCAAACAGCAACATATGAAATGATTAAATTCCAGAATTGTTCACAATAAAGTTTTAGTCTCAATTTGCTAAAACCAATAATGAGATTTTCCAAATGGATTTCCCTGCTCATACCAGTGTTGGCTAGAGCATCGGGTCGGTTGGCAGCTTGTACAGTCAGAACGTGAAAGAGAGTCCAGAGGGAGCAGGGATATCCTCTTAGTGCCACACTACTACCCTGGCATCCAACCCACTGCACTTGCTCACTCAGGTACAGCCCTGAGATCTGAGAATAATACAAACAGAGCACCAACGTACTGTCACATACACAGGAAACAACTAAAAGCTTACAGGCAAGAGGCATTATGAGATGTATTATGCAGTAAGTTGTTTAGTGTGAGACGGTCTTACCCTCATCTTGTTGTTAACCAAGTCCAGGATAGCGTCGTAGGGGATCTTCTCCAAAGGTAAGCTGACTAGCCATTCTAGCAATGTCTCGAGAAGTTTCACTACAGACTGACGACCTGGAAATAGCTACAATCAAATGGGCCAAGTAAGATATAACACTCTAATGAAAAAAGTTTAGCGCGAGAAGACAGCTCAAGTGCAAAGATGAAGTTGTGTTTGGGTTGCAACTGTACCTTGGCAACAACTGTTACAAAGTCCTTGAAAGTTTTTAGCTCTTCTCCTTCTAAGATCTTGTGGGTGGCCAGTTCAACCCTCAGTAAATAATGCAAGCCAGATTCCAGATCTGCCATGTATACCTTAGACCTGAAGAAACAAATTGAGATTGGTGACCTCATCTTAAAATTAAATTAACAGCAAATCCTAAGAGTACTTCACTATTTAAAATAACTGTAATAACTTATTTTTAATCAGTGCAGTTAAATGATTAATCGTAATTAGTCGCATGCAAAATAAAATATTCTGTTTACATTATGTGTGTGTACTGTGTATGTTTATTGTGCATATATATGATATTAATCATATGAACATAAATATATACATGTAAATATTTTCTAAATATATGCTGTATGTGTATTCATTTATATATAATAAATAAATACAGTACACACACCTTTATTTTGAATGCGATTAATCGTAATTAATCATTTGACAGCACTACTTTTAGTATATTTTAAAATATCATTTATTTCTGTAATGGCACAACTGTAATTTCAGCAATTATTTCTCCAGTCTTATGTGTCACATGATCCAGCTTATTAAAGTTGAAAACAGTTTTTTTGTGGAAACCATGATTTTTAGGATTTCTGTTTGATGAATTTTTTGACGTTCAAATCAACTGCATTTATTTTAAATAGAAATTCTTCCTATTTATTTATTTTTTTTAAATGTCACTTTTGATCAATTTAACATGTCCTTGCTGACTCCAAACTTTAGAACAGTAGTGTATGAATCAATAAAACTAACTTTTCAAACTCTTTCCACTCCACCTGGGCTCCCTGTCCAGTATTCCCAGGCTGAGGACGCTGCAGGGATGAGGTGGACTGTTTCCTGTGTACTCCAGGGAGGAGTTTTAGGAAGGAGGAGAAGAAAAAGCGTAGCCTCTTCTGACTGATTACACAAACAAAAATGAATCAAATGCACATAAACAAGACCTCTTTTTGACAGTCAGACTAAAATGAATTAAACAGAGGCCATTAACCTACACATTCATAACAGTGTGTGTGCCGTTGGGATAGAAGAGGTACGCTGAGGGAACTGCATTTATCCCTAGTTTCTCCATTAGAAGTTTGTCTGAGCTCAGAGCTCTCTTCACTGCCAAACCCTCATATGGCATTAGGTCCAAAATTACCTATTTAAAAAAAAAAAAACAGAGCACAAAACATTAAATTAGAGCATTGCAATTCTAGCTTCATCACAAATTATGCCTGAAGGGGTCATTTAGATCTTCATCTCCTCACCCACTTGTTATTTGAAACCCATGTTATTATCCTTTTTCCGTGAAACACAAAAGGAGGTTTATTGAATTGTCTCAGCCAGTGGTTCTCAAACCTTTTTTGACTCAAAGGCAGTATTCAATGTTTTCTAACACAATGAAATTGGTTTCTGAAATGAATAGATACTTTATACGTTTCTGTAATATTCAATGAAGTCTCAGTTTCCTCTATTTCTAATAGTGTGTATACATTTATAATATAATATTTTTTATTTTATTTTTGGAGGTTTGTAGGTAAAAAGCTGGACCTGGACATTGAACAAGGTTCAATGACTTCCTTTGAGTTCAATGGAATAAAGTCATGTTAAATAGTAGTGGTGCACAGATCATGGAAACTGAGACCAATCACCAATATATATAATTTTTATTGTTATTATTTTTAATACGCTTTGCATTTTTTCCCTTCTAGCTGCACAGCGAATTCAGCAGAATAACTATAGTTACCCTTGAATAGAGACATTATATTTAATTTAATATCAATAACAGAAAATGGCATGCATATTTGAATTAATGTACGTCTCATCTAAAGTGAATGCTTACAACAAATAATTATCCACCAGGGCTTACAGCACTGAAAAAAAAACTGAGCACAGCTGTAGTGTATGTGTGAATTTGTGGCCTGGCTTAATTATATATAAATGACCTGGAAATTGATCAGCTGATGAAAATAACTGACCAATAACAATCAATATGGAAAGTCATATGGGTGAGTAAACTGTGACATCCCATCTTATACTGCTTTATGTCTTACAAAGCCAGATTCACACACACACATGCTTTTCATACCTCTCTCCCAATATAAGAGTCTCCATCTTCGACTATAACTGCAGTATAGAACTCGGTTTTCTTCCCCATTAAGGATATAATCTCTTCAGACCTGTAACAGATAACTCAGTGTCAGACAGAAAACGTTAAGTATTAAACATAAGTATTAAAAATGTCTGGAATTGAAGGTGTATGAGAAGGTGATTTAAAATGGGTGGTGATGTAGATTTGGGCACCTGGCAGGGTCAAGAGGCGGGCAGCCCACAGGCCAGTCATGTTTTGTGTGGTTTTGGAGGAAGTTCACCATCAACTGCCTCACTGTCTGAAGCTCTCTGTCAGCCCCTATCAGTGCACAAATAAAACTAAATCAGAAATTACTTCCACAATAACTACAATCATTGCAAAAAAAAACAAAAAACATCAAATAAAATCAGAGCTAAAATTATTAAACCTACCACGATATGTCTTCCCAAAATCATTTGTGGTGTCATGTGCCTTAAAATACTAAAAAGAAAAGATGTTAGAAGAAATGATTCCAAAATTAAACGGCTAAAACAATAAACATTTCCAAATTGTTTTATACAGTGTAGACACAGTACAAATGACGCTTACTAAATTAAAAAAAGCTGAATAAATAAAAACAATTAATCCTGCTTATAGACAACTATATGACTAGGTCGCTACAGTAAATCATTTTTAATATACATGAACATTTTTTATGTACAGCATTGTAGAGCAGGAGATTGGACCAATAAGATTTCTATACATGAAAAAAACAAAATACACGGTGCATGCTTGTAGAAAATATGTAAACATTAAAATGCCATTAGAACACCCCCTCTCTAAAAAATGTACTGGACAAAAACGACAATTATGAGTTTTGTTTTTTACGATAGAGTTAAGCAATGTCTCACACACAATAGTGCTGTTTTTATCGATTATCAGTGCCACTGTTTTTAGATTGTAAATTTATATTTTAAGCACAACATTATCATTATTGTCCATTTGTGCCTTATTTATCAACAAAAATGGTTCCAAACAAATCAACAGCTGAACTGTTGTGCACTTCCAGTAACTGGAGAGGTTACTGAATGTATCTGAATTTTTAAACACATCCAGTGACAATAAAAATAAATAAATAAATAATAATAATAATAATAATAATAATAATAATAATAAAATATATATATATATGAATCACTTATTTTAAATGGACTGACTGAATGAATAACTCACTCACTTATTAAGGCTTCCCAAAATATAAATGATAATAATTTATTAATAATTTTTGAATATCACACAACCCTTGTTATGCTACATGAGTTTAATCTGCTGAAAAAAATAAATAAGATCATTTGTCCAAACATACCCTGAAGGTGGGGTAGAAGTGGATTCCAAACTCCTTACAGATGTCGAAGTTCTTCTCGTGAGCACAATCCAGAACTCCTATCTGTATGGCCTGTGCCCAGTCTGTGAGAGTAGAGAGACACATTTCAAAAACACAAAACTACATAAAAGAGAAATTCTGTCAACTACTCACCCTCACTTTGTTCCAAACCCTCTATTGAAATTCACTAACTTCCCTAATTTTCAATGTGCATTATGAATAGAGTCTTTTAAACCAAATATATAAAAGTCACAGAACCACTTTATATGATGAACAGATTTAATTTAAGATTTTAATCAAATACAAACATGGATCGATTCTTCATTCGCATGGATTACTTTTACAATCTCTTTCTGAACTTGTTGAAGTCATTATGGACTTTTAATAGAGTAGCATACATTTCACAGTCACTAAAAATATGTTCATCAGTGTCTGATGGGTCTGGAAAGACATGAGGGTGAGCAAATAATGACATCATTTTCATTCTTGGGTCAAATAACCATAATCTTCACTCAAAAGATGAAGTACCAAATTATGTCAATACTTGTTTTGTGTTTAATAATGCTCTTTTTTAGACATTTCACAAGCATACAGAGTAATATTTCTTGATTCGTGTTGTAAAACACAAGCTGACATCTACACTGAATGTTTTATCCGTACTGGCACCCAGAACAGACGCCAGACAGCCTAAGTGAAGAGGTAAAAGGACCTCTGGCAGGAAGCCTAAAAACATTTGATGCATTACATGGTTTTGAGCTCTGACATCAGAAATGCAGATATTAAGTCTCTCGCATAAAACTTTGTGAGACGAAATATAGTCATACTGCCTCAAAGCATAATTTCATATATTGTGTACAGAGTTCCCACAGCCAGGTGGTTTGTTTTTAACGCAAACTCGTAAACTGAACAGCTGTAAAATCTGTGTCAGAAAGAAGAAGCAGATGGGGTGTGAAGAAGGCAGCTGATATAAAAATATTTGGATGAGACAGAGGAGGGACAGCCGGGGACACTTTAGGCCTCTATTCTTTACCTGAGAGAGGGACTCTGTGGGTTTTGGGATGTGTGGGGGAATGCACAGCGGGGTCGCTTCCTCACAATAGGGCCATCTGACCCTCATTGTGAAGGTAACAGCTGGTAGGCGGCCACTCGCGAGCCACCCAGCCGACAGCTTGTGCCAACAAAGGCAGACTCAAAGTATTCAACAGAAGACTTGTCCTCGCAACGGTAGTCATCCAAAGGCCATAATCACCCTTTCCTTCGCAGTCCAATGAAGAGGAAAAGCAAGGCATTCCAGAACATATATATACTGTACCCTGTGATACGATAGTGCCACATGCGTTTAGAGTCAACCATATGCTGGACTTCTTATCAAAAAAACACCACAAATACTTTAGTATAAGAACAGGGTAATCATTTAAAACCATAGTCCTAACTTCTGCCAGCTCATTGAAAACCTGGGATTTAGGATCACATTTAATCCTAGATAAAAGGAGCTTGGAGGATTTGGGAGGAAAAAAATTATTAAATTGTGTCATCATTTACCCAAATACCTTTCCAAACCTGCTGTCTGCTGTGAAACATGCAGCAAATTAATACGTTTTAAGAAAATGTCTTTTTTTTTTTTTTAAGAAGTAAATGGTCACCAAAACTTTTTACATTGCAATCTTCTTTTATGTTTTACAGAAATAAATAAAGACTTCAAAAAACATAACTGATGAGATGGTTTTCATTTTTGTGCGAACTAGCCCATTAAGATTCCTTTTAAAACTTGCTCTTTGTAAAACAAAAAACGGCTGATGAAATGAAAACTCATTAGATGTCAGACACAAGTGAGAGAGAACCCTGAAACGGTGACATTGGTGGTTTAAAACCTCACCCTGCCTAATTTCAAAGCTCTACCACTTTTAGCATCTTTGAGACAAGGTGTTAAAAGCGTTTGCCCTCGTTTAGATTAAATGTGTCAGTCTACAGCGACCTTCTCATCGCCGTCACCCTTCAGTGCACCCGGCACAAGTGGCTTCCTCATGAAAACCATTTATCTCAGAGCACGGCAGGCACGTAGCACTGCTGTCCAAGCATTTTTTATTAGCAGTTAGGCCGGTCTTGTAGCTCTAAGACGGTCTAAAGAGAGAGTGACTGTTAATCCCATTATTTATCCAGCTTTAGGAGCTACAGCTTGACCAAAGGTGGGCTTTCCCCATCCAACCAGAGCTGCTAACAGAAAACACTTATCAAGACCAGCAACAGAAAATGAAAGCAATCTTTGAGTCCATCACAAGCTCTACAATCAATTTCATCAGCATGAAGTTTACATATGTTGAGTTTCGGTTTTCAGATCATGAAAGATAACAGAACTTAAAATGCTATTTGTGTCTCAGTGTTCACATTTGAGCTCGATGAAACTGTTTCAGGATATTAAAAACTGGCCAAACCAAAAACCTTTGTTTTAAAGATTTAAAAGTTAGCATTATAGTATATAGACATTTGGTGTGTCTTCTTATAAACAGAAAACTTAGTCATGCCTGGATTTAAAAAGGTAAGCATACTGTATCTCTTTCGCACCACAGGATATATTTAAAATTATTTGTTTAGTCCTTCAGGTAAACAAATAAAAACAAACATTCATTTTAAATCTGAATGAATTCTTGTAGAATTATCATACGTTCAGTTTTATGATCTCATACTAATTGAAAGCAGGCTATTTGTAAATGCATGTGTTACACCTATAGGACAACTTAAAAGTATTAGTTACTCATATTATAATTTTGTCATAATAATAACTCTTGTTACTAATATGTCATAAAAAACCTGTAAATACTTTCTGTCCTCCGACACAAAATAGTTTCACTCTTTTTTATGTTTATTCACCAAATAAATGGCAAAATTGTATCATACAAACTAATGAAGCAAACACGTTGGCTTGAAAAGGCTAGAGAACAAAAAAAACTGCAAAAACACAGTTTGGTTATTTAAATTAATTTATGTAATGGTGAGAAAAAAATATATATATATATATATGTCCTTACAGCCTTTTTGGCAGGGTCAAGAAAATCTTGAATTTGCTCCAAAATATCCAAACTTGTATTCTCAAGATGAACCAAATCTTACAGGTTTGGAATAACATGAGGATAAATCATTAATGGGAGAATTTTCATTTTTTGGTAAAACTATATCTTTAACCCTATAAACGAAAACAAACGGATTCATGAACAAATCCCTCAGACAAGTTTCAGCTCAACTGAAAAGATCTGACTCAAAAGAATGATTCATTCAGCAGTTATATTATGGCATTAAAACACACATATCTGGCCTAAATTATTGGTTTCTAAATACATTTGTAGTTTTTCAGTTTGCGGGAAATGTTAAAAAAACAACAGCTTAAAATGACAACTACAAATAAATATACTGCACACTACCTGGAGATATTTTTCTTACAGTGTGTGTGTGTGTGTTTGTGTTGTGGGTGGACATAAAGGCCTTGAACGCAATCATAAATACAGAAAACAGTCAGCAACAACCATGGATATCCAGGCAGGTGTATCAACAAACCAGGGATTATCGACTTCCCATGCATGTCCTCCTGTGTACTTCAAATCCAAATGCACAAAAATACTCATTAGGCAAAACCCATGTGACAATGTACAGGGAAATACATTTACATCATTTAAAATTAAAACGAAAATCAGCTATTGTAGAACAAGCAAAGGGCAAAAGCACTAACAAGTGATGGATGAAAGCAACGCCATTATTTACTTGAACTATGGCAGTAACATGTAGTACCACAGTACCATATTTACTCGGGGAAATATGGATATGTTAATCACTCAGAGCCATGGAATACATTAGAGGATTATTGCTTTGATATGCCATGGTATTACCATTACTTTGCCTTTAACGTTACACAGTAAGCACAACTATCCCTAAATAACCCCTTTCCTTATTATTTGGAAAAACTTGGGTGCCTGAAGAGAATGCCTTTAATGAAATGTTATTGTCTTCCCCCAAGAGAGTGAATAAACAGGAAGATGATCATACAAATGGACCTACCCTTCACGTCTCCGGCCAGCGCTTTCCATGTAGGCGAGTACTGGATACAGTGTCCGCACCACGACGAGTAGAACTGAAGCAGCCAGGCGCTGGAGGAGTTCAACACGGTCTGCTTAAGGCTGTCGCTGCTCAGTATAACCACTGGATCCTCCTCAGCGTATAATCGAGCTGACTGAGCCGGTCCGAACAGCAGCCCCAGCAGAACACCGAGCTTAACGCACAACGCCACGGCCATTGGAAGTGATGTTAGAGACGCCACAAAATCTGAAGCCACTCACTTAAAATGAATTCTCTACATTCAGACTGATTCTGCTCGCTCCTATGGATGACTACATTTAGTAGGGACGTGAGTTTTCGAGAGCGTCATCACTGCGCTACGAGGACGCAGGGGCCTATCTTGCGCATCCTATCTGCGTATGGGCGACGCATATCATGTAGCCTATGTGGCGCGTTTACTTAATAACTTATGGTTGTGATTATAAGCAAACATTTAGCAAAAGAGTAACACCACCACAAATGTTGCTAAGAATGAAACATATTTCAGCTTGATTGCACTGTAGTTTATTATACAGAAACACAGGCACAGAATTGATTGTGAAAAATCGTTAAATCAAAAACAGGTTCATACAATGCCATTCGAGAATCATGAGCCAGAAATATATTGCATACAGTATTTATTAATTTACTTTTGTTTGTTTGTACCATTTTGATGTTCACGACCATTGAGCACATTTTGCACTGAAATTATTGTTTACCTAATAGGCTATATCAGTACATAGTTTTTTTTGTGTGTGTATTTTGTATTCTCCACGATCTGCATCATATTCTTATTACTCTAATAAAGTTTTACTTTTAGTTCATCTCAGTAAAAAGTGAGTAATACATTATTTTAAAACAGCAGATATTAAAAGTAATACAAAAGATAGCCTGATAATATGACATAACTACTTAAAAATGTAGGCTAAATAATATATATTATATTTAGAATTGCCATGAACATTTTATAATGCAAGAAAACTAGTCTACAAGGTCCAAAAAACATGGGTTTTATGGGTTTATGTTCTTCAAGCAAAATATAATTGGTGAAATATTTGGACATGCTTTTGACAGGATTTGTAAGATTCACCCAAAAACAAAACAACAGCATAGCAAAGAACATAACAGAGAATCAAATATGAAAATGTCAAGATTCTGAGACTGTAGTCTTTTACGTTGAAAAGTGCATCTGATTTAGGGCTACTATTGTGTCTTCCAAAAGAAGACTGAAAATCTCCTCAGTCAGATGCATTTTCACAGTGTACTGGTCAGCACTGTAGTCTAGCCAAGTTCTCTCCTCATTATGAAGTTCCTGAATCTAGAAATAGATAAAAAAAGACAAAATCAGACACTTTCGGTGCTACCAAGACCACTAATTTCACACGTAAGCATTTAATTATAGGAGTGCCTTCACACACCAGTATAAAGTCCACTCTGTCTCTCTTGGCGTACCAGTATTTGCACAGTTTTTGGAGCATCTCTGCCATTTGTTGCTCGCTTCGCTCTAAATTGAGAATTTTCTGTATCTCTTTTCTCACGGCAGCCTGCAAATGACATTAAATTAATACACTGTATGCTCTTTAAAGTACTTTCATCGAAATGGAAGTTCAACAGAAAAAAACAAAAATAAAAATATAAAAATAAAATAAAAACTTTCCGTGAATATTATTTTACTGATTCCAAATTGTTTTACCTTTAAAAATGCGATTGAAATTTGAGTGGATTGCAGAGCTGAGATCACTGATTGATCATCTGTATCTGTTAAGGTCTGTTTTGTTCTTAACAGATCACCCCAAATCTCATGAAGTACATCAGACGTTAACTGAAAGATCACCTGCAGTGTAAAATGAATAAGATTTAAACCAGAGCTTTGGTTCTCTCATTCATTTAGCATTTTTATAGTCATTTGTTATAAACACAATCATACAGACTAACCTGCCGATAACGTTTGCGACTATCATCATCAAATAAATAACTTGGTGTTTCATAAAGGTCAAGAGTGTCTTCCTTTGCTTGGCCACACAGAATCTCCACTGCAGTGTCCACTAATCTGTACACAATGCCATCTTCATGGGGCGGCACTTTTATCTTTGGTGGCGTGTCTGGTTGGGCCTGATGCCACTGATCCAAGACACATGGCATAAAATGACCATCCTCACCTTTTCTGACCCCCTAAATATCAAAGAGAAAAGATAGCACATTTCAATGATTCAAATTTCATGCACAGATATTATTTTCCCTGAGGTATTCTATTCCTCACTAAAGCAAATTCTACAGTTGTTTTGACAACTTACAGTATCCGCAGAGTGATTGTCATGCAATGCTTTAATCCTGTGTCTCTTTCTATTATCCTGAGCACAGTGAACTGCATCTTTATCCAGCTCTTCTGTCAGCTTAGGATCCTCATGATGTCTGTTGTGATGGAGCTCATTATGATGGAGCTTGAAGTCTGTCTGTAAAATACAGGTGCTTATTGGTAGGTACAGTACAACCACCATATGCTATGATAAAGTTTGTGAAAACAACAATTAGCCAAAAAATACAATTCTGTCATCATTTAATCATTCTCATATTTTTATTACGTGCCTTACTGAAAAGGGATATTTAAAATACATTTATTTCATAGGCATATGTAGTTCAATAAGGACATCTTGTTTGGGACTTACTAATATAAATGTTATTATTAAACTTTATTTGGAGTACTACTTATGCACATTTCTTAATACTAAGCATAAAATGTGTTTTAATATCACGTTTGATGAGAATTGTATAACCTTTGAATAATCATAGTCGATTATGATATGTAAAATGTACCTTAAGTATACTTGCACAAGTTTCACTTTTAGCACAATCAATTATATTATAAAAAAATATATGTTTTATTGGACTTCAGCATTAATTCCACACAATTAAAGTGCAGTACAGAATTAGCTGTTCCAATGTAGCAGACTTTAAGTATTCAAGTTTAGTACGACATATTAAAAGTACAAAAGCAGGATATTTTTATTAAGATCGTAAATATGTGAATGTATTTGTAGTTTACTTAGCATGCAATAAATGTTTTTCAAGTACATTTTCATATGTTTATTAATCACTATGGTGTATTACTCTGCTTGCCCTTGTTTGTACAATGAAATCATACATTCATGTCCAGTAAGGACAAAACCCAAAATCAGTATATAAGTCTAACAAAGCCCCAAAGATACCATACAATAGTAGATCAGGGGTTAAAATACAGGTTAAGATACGTAAAATTTGCAACACCTTTAGTTCTTGTGTGTCTCGTAATTGTGCGTATCATGATGTAGTATTTGTGGTACTTTATGTAGGTTTTTTTTCTGAGGCTCTACAGCCTTTGGTCATTGTAAATTATACTGTTCAAAAGTTTGGGGTCAAAGCTATTTTTCAACAGTGATGTTGTGAAATATTATTACAAATGAAACTGCTCTCAAGTTTAAAGGATGGGACACACATAACTTAACATTTTTTTTGAACAGCGTACATATTTTCACTATATGCAAAAGAGCCACATTTTTCTTATCACCTCCTTTTGAAGGTCAGACCGGTTTGGAATGACATGAGGGGTTAATAAATGCTTCCAGAATTTTCATGTTGGAGTCAACTATAAGTGTTTGGTGTTTACTTACTCTTGGTGAGGGCATTTCAACGGCATGTGAAATTTGTCTTGCTCCATCTGATTTGTCTTCTTGAGGTTCTTTTAGTATTGTGGTGTTTGTAGTTATGGTCTCATCTCTAGGAAAACACTGACTATGTCTTTTTTGTCCATCTGTGGACGTGTCCTGTTGTTTATCTCTCTTTTCCCTAGGCTGCTCCTCGTCTGAGAAAGGATCTTCCTCCACTCCAGTCTCTACATCACTACTATGTTCCCTGTGTATGTGAGCGATGTCCTCAGCTCTGACCAGGACACCATGGCTTTTGTCGCAGCTGAAGTACTTCACACCTCTAAAACTTCCATTGTGGTTTCCTTTAGGGGCGTCCAAAGCAACACCAGCCCAAAACCCATTCGCAAACGCAGTGAGGCCTTTGTATTTCAGCACACCCGGTCTAGAGTTACACACGAGAACTCGGTCTCCAATTTGAAAGGAGAACAATGGATCTGAGATTTCATTTCTCGCATCTTCAGGAAGTGACCTAGTGTACTCCGAACAGTCATTTTCATCTGCATCCTCACACAGAGCTCCATTAGTATTATCGTTTGCCTCCTTTTCCCTCAGACTGCTAGAGTCTAGACTCTGAGACTCTTTTCTTTTCAGAGAGAAGTCCACAGGGAGAGGAGGGAGGTTCTCGCTGTTAATTGAGAGATCTTCTACAGAATCTGGTGGAGCTGGAAGTTCCTCCTCACTGGTCCATGTAATAATCTCAAAGGCAGGGGGTGGAGGAGGACAACCATAGCTGTCAAAACTTGATGCAGCTCCACCTTTAACGGATGGAGGGAGTTCTGCACTTCCGTAAGACAACACCTCATCTACAGGAGAAAGAATTTCTGAGAGGGTTGACTCTATAGTCAATTGTCTTTCGTAACGTGAGGGTGTACAGTGTCCTTCCTGTTTATTGTCCAAATCATCTGGTACCGCGCTATACTTTTCTGCAAAAACTAAAGAGCAACTACTTGCTTGAACTGCTTCAATCTTCTCCTCATCTTCTTCAGACCAAGCGAGTGCTTCACTATGAAATGAAATTGCCTCGGACTTCTCATCTATCTCAGACAGACTGACATCACAAGATGGACTATCCTCGGCTTTTCTTATTTCCACACTAACTGCTTCCAGAAGTAGGTTTTCAATAAGTGGATTGTCTGTGATGGACTCATTTGTACACTCGTGAGTTTTTTGTTCAGGAAACTCATTGGTTTTATCGGTTTTGGAGTATGAAAGAGATGACTTCCCTTGCCGCCCGGCATCTTGGTCACAGATATTGTTGTTGTTGTTTAGCGTCAGCACACTGTGCAGTCTCTGATTGTTCTGTGCATTTAGAGCTGTGGTATCTGGTGTTGTGCTGCCATGAACCACGTTTGTCATCTTTATTTCTTCTTGCTCCTTGGGTTTAAGATGGCTCTTCTTAGAGTCCAATCGGAGATCATCTTTTCTTTCAGATGACAAACTGGACACAATTGGGGCTTGGAGTGAATCTGAATGAGGCTCACGGTTGAGTGTGAAATGTTGGATATTTAATACTGGCTTCATTGGCACTTCAGCTGGATGCTGTGGTCTTTCTCTCTGGAGTGTGCAGGTGTCCTCATAAAGCCCTTGTACCTTCTTCTGAGTGTCTTGTTCTGAAAATATTATAAAATATTCTCTATTCTCTCTTTTTATTTTTTCAGAACCTGTGATACCTTCTTTGGGATTATTTGAATTCAAAAGAACTCAAAACTCAAGTTCAAAATAGAAATACATAAATAAAAATAGAAAATTCTTCCCCCCAAAAAAAGATAAAAACTAACTTTTTAGTATGTTACAAAATATTCCTATTTAAAATAAATGCTCTTCTGTTCAACATTTTATGCATAAAAAAACAACAACAAAAAAAAAACAAGTATCACAGGTTCCAAAAAAATATTAAGCAGCAAAAGTGTTTCAAACATTGCTAATAAATCAGGGTCACCGTGATTTTGCCAAGTAAGACAAGTTCCTGGATCAACATATTTGTTGGTCCTGGATCACTATTATTGTCCACAAATATAGAACTAACTCTATCTCTACCCCTAAACCTAATCCTACCCATAATTTATCTCTAAAATCATTTCATACCACAGGAAATAATAGTTGAATTAATTTTTGATTGATTGAGAACATCTCTTTGATTCCATTAGGATAATTTTTTTATACATTTTTTTGACATTGTAGCAGTTTTGCATTGGTTATGTGCTTTCATATGCTATAAATGCCACAGTAAATCAGTATGGGCATTGAGTCATTCTGCTCACAGCATGATTTAGCAGAACTAGACATACTGTATATCAGCACTCAAAATGAATTGCAGTACTTTCAATAACAACAGAAAGGCATCTATCAAAGAGAAAACCAGAAAGGTCTAACTGCTTTCCTTTACTACCTGAAATGAAGATGAAGCCTGATAACTAAGTGTGCTTTTAACTGACATGTGTTAATGAAAAGCGTTAAAATGCAGAACCATACCCACCATTAACTTCTGGTGCTGATTTCAAAGCCTTCACCGAGTCACACTGACAAGAAGCGCTTCCACCGTCAGTCTTGCTGATTCTTTCTGGACTGATAAGATGAAGAGAAGCCTGGTTCTGTCGGCTGTATCTGTAAGAGGGACTGGGTGGAGGATTATTTGATTCTGCGACTTGAAGAATATCCTGCTCGGCCGGGACAAATTCCACCTGGTTTCTCTTCTTTCCTAAAGTCCACACTTCATCTGGTGACAACAGCCTCCTTAAACCTACCTTACCCAACAAGCTGAAGGAAAACAAGCAAAAATACATTTTTACTAGGTTCTAGGTTCATGTTCAATAATTTACATTCATAATAGATAATAGACACAATAGAACCTTTCAAAGGACCTTAAAATGAACATCCCGAGAAGAGTCTGAAATTTCTGAATGCTTTTTTTGTTTTTTTCATGTTCATCATCTTATCAAAACGATTGCCACAGATGCAAAAATGCAGAAAATGGAACATGGCCCAAATTTTTTTTTATGACGGATGAAAGTTTTGGAGACAGTGTATAAATGTGATGACCCAACGTGAGGTAGTATTTATTTGTTCCAGACGAGAATTTAGAACTTAGTGTGCAAAAACCTAGTGTGAAGAATATTTTTGCAATCTGAAGAACTTTTTTCAAAAAAATGACTATTTAAAGTTGTAATTAATTGTGATTATTAGACTATTAGGTTATAAGCACATAAGCAAATGCTATTTTATTCTTTCTACTTTAAAATGTCATGTTTAATTCAGTGTTTTATTTGCTGTTTGTTAAATTTACTAACAATTTCTGAGTGAAAACTTAGATTTCAAAGCAAATCCTAAACGTTTTTTTTTTTTCAAAAGTTCCATAATGTAAATAGTCTTCACAGAACCATCAATGCTAAAAAAAAACTTTATTTTTGTATATGTAAACATAAATGTGAAGCTTATTAGTTTAATAAAAGTCTTACCCTTATAATTATAACATCAGTTAATCTCTATCCCATATAAAAGAAAATACATTTTCTGAAATATGAGATCTTATAGAAGCCTAGAAATTTTTTTTTAGCAATTTTGTGCAATTACATTAGGTGAGGGAACAGACTCCTCAGTCTCCATTCATTCATGGATTCAGTACTTGGAAAAAGTAAATAATGTGCTTAAGAAAGTATTTTCTGAGTTAACAATTGCTTTAATTATCTATGTTAAATTATATAACTGACACAGAACTAATGGCTACTCATGCAAACGGAGAGAGAGTAAAAGAGTGAGAGAGAAAATGCCGTCCACCTACCCTGACCTGTTCATGACTGGCATACTGCCATCACAAAGGGGCTGAGTCGCGAGCAAGCAGCTAGAGGAACAGTGGACTGTCCTCCTTCAGGTCCCCTGTGAGACTCTGCTGCCACTCCCCAAATATCGTGTCAACTATCAGTTGCAGTCGAGCCGGTGGCTGAGAGAGCAGTCATCCTGCATCTCTATCTACAGCTATGCCCTCTTTTTATTCTCTTTAACTTCCTCCTGCTTGCTTCACTCTCTCTCTCTTTCATCCTGTAACTCTCTCCTCCCATCCAGCCTCCCCCTCCTCTCTCTCTCTCTATCTATCTCCACTCTATCTCACCGACTTCCTTCCATTTCTCTCTCTCTCTCCAAGGATAATTACTCTGAGTGGTGCATCGTAGCCAAGACAGACAGTAAATGCTGTAGATAACAAGCTCATGATAGACACACACTTCTGCCATGTCTCCTCCTCTGCTGTGTGTCATGCAGGATTTGCCAGACAGTAAGTGGTGCACTGCAGTATTTCCTCTTGAGGTGTTACTCTACATAAATGTGTTGGCGCTGTCTCTTCTCATTATATATGGGAACTAAGCATCCCACTACTCCTCTATGTTAGTGTATGAAAATAAAAGATGGAATAATAGTGATCAGACTTGCCTCCCTTCTTCTCTTCGTGCTTTATCTGTGCTTCTAGCATCTGGCTTAATCCCAGGCTGCATAACACCCTCTTCCTCCTGCAAAACATCAGCATAAAAATCAGTTCTGCTATAAATGTGGTATCCAAGCATTATGGGAAATTAGCACTTGGTTTTGCACTTCTGTTCAGTTCATCGCATCATTGCAGTGACAATACTGGGAACTGTTGCTTTTTGGATATGCAATTATTTTACGTCAACTTATATATAATAATATATAACTTTTGCTTTTACATTTGTTTACCTTGATCTGGCTTTTGTTTGACTTAAATCTTTTGAGATAAAAATATATACATACAATAAAATGAAATGTAAAGTACTTAATAAAACATAAAAAGTAAAATCCTAATATTAACAAGAACTCTAAAAGTACACTAAAATATCACTACTTTAGAAGCACATTGACCTGATATATTAAGTCTTGTTTTCTAATAAATGTAGCATAAATAAGCCAAAAAAAAAAAAAATGAAAAAATATCTGTCAAAAATATCTGTCAAGTTTTTCTCAGATGTTTGATTTCGTATATATGTTACCGGCAATGTGTGAAATCCGGCATTCTATAGAATGCCTGACGGTTTTAGGCAAAGTGTGAAATAT
>JAUCMT010000105.1:18344710-18356239 GCA_032357475.1 Enteromius thamalakanensis
AAAACATTTTGTGACCGGTTGAACAAATAGGGTTTGAGCTTAGATTTAAATTCATGCAGCGTGGTTATTGTCTGAAGAGACCAGGGCAATGAATTCCAAAGTTTAGGAGCCATAACTTGAGTGAAATAGTAGCAAAAATGTTTATGGTTTCAGTAATAAATAATAAAGATTTTGTGGAGAGCTTCCACTTTGTGGAAACAGTTATTTTATTTGAAATTGTAATTACATATATTTTATTATGTACTGTATGTATTTTTTTATTCTTTTTTTAGCCAGGGTGAGCATAAGATCATACTCTTTTGAATGTTTATATATACAGTTCATATTATTTCAAAGCTGGTTTAATTCTCGAAGATTGTTTGATAGAGAGAGAAATCAAATTGCTCTATTGTCTCCTTAGAATATGAAGATCTTACAAATGTATTTTAGCATTTTATCTTACATTTATATACAGAATATTTGGCATGCATATTTATGACATTCAGCATATTCGAAATTAATCAAAATATAATGTCAAAAGTCATTATAAAAACTCTGTGTTTATTAACGTCTTAAATACCTTCTTAGTGTCTTTAAAACAAATGCCTTTTGGGCGCCTTAGACTGAGAAAATGAGGAGAGGATGTTCCCAGCATACCTTAATCAGTACCATTGAGGTATCTCAGTGCACAAGCCCTCAAATCTGCACTGAATCTTCCTCACTGATGGGGGATGGGTCAGTTACAGATGACATCATCGGCTGGAGTTGTGTGCTGTGCTTGTGTGTTGCAGAGATTTTGCAGTCTTGTAAGAAGGACAAAGTCTCTCTCTGATGAACATGTGAGAACCGACTTGCAGACACATTTGACAATTATCCTGATACAGATGAAAACAAACAATAAAAATGCACATATTGCACATGTATTAATGCACAGTGTGAAAAAATGATGTGATGGCACGTGATATATCACTAGAGGGCATAATTGTCCCAACACTTACTGTACATATGTATGCTCTTCCTTATAAAAGCAACATAAAACATAAAACAGAAAGCGTGATTAACCAGTGGCTAGGAAAGTACAGCACTAAGGTTGATCCTCAAAAAGATGCTAAAATGTCAATACTAGACAATTGAAAGAACATTACTAGAGGGCATCAATATTAAAATGTTGCTCTTTCTATACGTAACATCTGGGATTGTGCTGGCAATATCAATTTTGTAGCATGTTTTCTGCAGTAGTTCAGGTCACCAGAATTAAAATGATTCAACCAAGATGTTTAGTCAGACTGGACCACCATGCCTTCATTACCTTCCCATCGAGATTTACAGTTTCCTAGCAGACCAGTCTGGTCATGACCTACATATATCCACTGTCATATTTATATGGAACTCGCTAAGACTCATTGTGTGATGATTGAGAAGCTATATTCAAACCCTGAGGAAATTATGACCAGCCAATTGATAAAAGCCACACAGAGCGCAATGAATCAAGCGTATTAAGACAGCAAAGAGCGATGGTTGAAGTCAGTCCAATTCGGAGGCTAGTGTTGCTCCTTTCGGCAGGCTGACTTTATGCACAATGACATGGCCACAGGAACCTGCCAGAGTCCATTAAAATCTTCCCCAGTCAGGTGTCTCCTTTGCTTCTCTACACACAGTCCTCCAGCTCACCGCCAATGCACTCTGCTCCTAGAACAATCAATATGTTAGGTTACCGTCCAGGATGGAACAGGTTGCTCCAGCCTGCTGTGCCATTTCAGCAGGTTTGGGTGGAGGTCAAAGTGAGTTCTTAAACAGATATGATGGTGCAGCTGCTTCCTGCGCTTGAGAGAATAGCGATGGATGGATAAACAAGCTTTGTTTTATAATAAAGTTTATGTTAAATCTCTTTTGCGTGACATATATGGCAGCTTGAAGCACCTCCAATGTGGACTCGGAGGCAATTTTTGTGTTTTTGTGGAGTAATTCATCACTTTTTATTTGATCAAGAACCGCACCTACTGCAGATGCCAGCTGAATATGGTTATTTGGGTATAGTTTAGTGAATTAATGTTAGCAGCGGATCAAGAACAGATCGTAGTGTTTATTTTACCCCCTAAGC
Organism: Enteromius thamalakanensis; assembly: GCA_032357475.1. Lineage (NCBI taxonomy): Eukaryota > Metazoa > Chordata > Actinopteri > Cypriniformes > Cyprinidae > Enteromius > Enteromius thamalakanensis. The sequence continues at coordinate 18,346,791 of JAUCMT010000105.1, forward strand.
CAAACCATATGTGGACTTCCAGTTTAGTAGGTGTTGTATCCTCTATGACATAACATCCCACACAAGCAGAGCCAGATTAATAACTTACTGTGATGTTGGAAAATCAGGAGAGCGGTTGGTGAAAAACTATGAATTTCCATATTGAGAAACTCAGTTTTAGTTTAAAGGAATAGTTCGCTTGAAAGTGAAAATCATCATTTAAAACTTACATTTCATTCCTATGGAGACCAGTGTCCGCCACTGAATAAAAAATAAAAAAGGTTATTGCGACTTTTTATCTCACAGGTTTTTTTCTCAGAAACATGTTGCAGAATTGCGAGTCATAAATTTAGAATTTAAGATGTTTTTATTGCAACCTAAGAGATAAGAGTTAATACAGTAAGTAAATCTAGCACTAAAATTAATTGATTAACTTAATTTAAGTCTTCTAGAGAGACTTTATATGATGAATTTTACTTACCTATAAATCAAGGAGGTTTGCTCTTGACTGTCGCACAAACATGCTTAAGCTTCTGTTTGTCATATTGAATGCTTATGTAGGTATGAACAAAAGACTAAAACTGTTGCATTTGTTCATCATAAAAAGCAATAATGGTTCCTCAAACTAAACTGCTCGATTGATATGGATTAAATGAATCAAGCATCAGAGGTTTGATGGAATGGAAGCATAGGAAAAATTGTTTTTTATTAAAATCTAATAATTTATGGTTGGAAGACGAACAAAAGTTTGTAGTGCCTTGAGGTGTGTAAATGACAGAATTTTCATTTATGAGTAAGCTTAACTAAGTTAGGAAGTGCTTATTCCAGAAGGATGTTCGAGATATTTTCCAGCCGACAGCTTGCCAGAAAGTTTAGAATACTAAGAGCTTTTAGGACTAATTAATGTAGATGTCCATCAGATGTGTTGGTTTTGTAATTTAATATTTTTTACGTTCTGTCTTATAAGCTGTTTTTATATCCTAAGGTCTAATATCTGTTCTTTGTCCTTCCTATTAATTATTACACATAGTTCTTTCAAGTTCTAACAGGGACATGGAAATACAGCTTCTATCTCTCTGTCTTGTTGTTTATTTAGTTTCAGATTTCAGCATCTGTCAGATTTCTTTTTATTTTTTGACAAGCAGGAAACCAATAACATAGTAGGTGTGGTAACAACATCAAAACTGGAAGGATTGTGATGGGATTAGAAAACTAAGAAGACTGAAAAAACAAACTATATGCAGATATTACATTGGAAACAATTCATAAATACATATACACTTTACAAAATTATTTTTCAAAATGGTAAATAAAGCAGACAAATGAAGTGTTTTTACGGTTTTCATTCTTTCCACTTCAAAATTCCATGTATAATCAAAAGAGGTGCTTGCCGTTTCTTTGCACTTGTGAAATTTAGCCATTTCTGAGTGGAAATTATTATTATTACACTCTTTTTCCAGTGTTTAGTTTTCCTAACTAAATTTGAATGTAAGGCTCATAGCATACAGTGCATTGGTGTGAAGCCAAGACTTGAATGTTTGCTATAGTTTCAGGCATTTGTTGGCATTTGCCCTGTGGCGGCGCTGCAAAACTTTAAAGTGCTTGTTTTGGTCAGTGGCTTCTGGGTGCGGGAGAGGGGACCCCTGTTTTAATGCATTTGGTTTGAACGTTCAAGGTGGGCAGGGCCAGAAAGCATTGATTTGAAAATGAGTCGTCCCATGTCAAGCCTCATGCCTGAGCGGAAGGTCATGGGGGTATGGAGAAAGCCGGGGCCAACACGGAGGAGCGGGGCACAGGGGTCAGTACTCTGGAGAAACACTTGGGGTGGAGGGGTGTTTGAAGTGGGTGGTCTCATGAGAACGCCTGGCAAATTAGGATGCAATCTATGAGTAACTATGGATACAACAACACATGGCTGGAATACGCACTGGAACAACGTTGACAACAACATCAACAACACACATTCTTCACTCCACTGGCTCGCTGGGTGTTGATAAATGAAAGATTTAAGGGGGACTAAATGGCTGTTAAAGCATTTACTCAATCACATCACATTCATACAGTATATAAGGAGGCGTATAGGATGAGTGCTATAATTTATGACCCTCTATTGTAACAGATTTCAGTTTGTATTTTAGAAAACAAAACAGAAGATTAAGGTTTACAAGAAACATCCAATTTATTTATTGCAGGCAGGTAAATCTGTGTTAAGCATTTGGATGTTTTGACATATGATCAAATAAAACAAAACAGGAATGGACAATATAAATTAGGATCTTGTTCATGTTTTGTTCTGTTGTCAAGTACTTAACATTTTTTTGAGAATCCTTGCTGTTGGCCATGAAAAATCATATTTGAAAATGGGTGCTGCACAAAAAGACAATTGAAAAGGTCAGCTTAGGATGTATGAGGTCATTGGATGAGTGGAGGAGGGGATTTGGTGCATCTTGGGAGGTTGGAGAGAGGTTAAGGTGGAGGCTTGGGGCTGTCACCAAAAGATTGAGTTACTTTTCAGACGTTCATATCACATTTAAAGGGATAGTTCGCTCTTTATTTACATGTATGGCTTTTGTGGGACACAAAAATAAGGAGTTTTGACAAATTGGGGTGCATCCATAAAAGTCAGTAGGGTCGAAACAATGTAGCAGAGGTGGAACAACAAGAGGGTGAATAAATTAAATTTTATTTTATTTTTATGAGCTGTTGCTTTAACAATTGTCCCCAGTTACGCTAAACATTAAATGTGAAGAAGACTGAAAAGGATGAATAAACAAAGAAAATGGCAGTCATCTGACCTTACTCCACAGATAATCACATAATGTATCAAAATGTACCAACACTAACAAGAAAATGTCAGTGGCATTCGAACAAGCATGACGTACCACAATTTGGCATACAAACAACATTATGCAGGCATACACAAGCACTCAGGAGAAGTAGAAGGGACCTGAAATGCCATTTGCTTTGAAATGAATTCATTTATTGATGTCAGCCTCTACCCATTGGCTTTGTCAGCCTCATGCACAATACCTTCAGGAAGAGATCATTGATTGACCTCTGTCGGGGTGGATAAGCTATGCTCTCTATCCTCTCACTCACATCTGTCAGACATCGTCTCCCGCTGTTTATACTGTTTTATACAGCGGATTTACTTCCACCCTAGAACAATCTTGTGATTCTAATTGAACCTGATTTGAGTAGTTTCAATGAGATTTGTTTGTGAGAACATACAGTATGTGGAGCATATTTACAAGCTTGTTGTTGAGGCAGCTAGATTACCAAAGGATACCTCTGATCAGGTCATTGGCAATTGAAATAGGTTAAAATTGTACTTTTATGACAGTCTATCATCCTGGATTTGGCCGAGGCCTCTAGTCATCTGTCGCTGTAAAAGAGCAACGTGTCCCATGAGCTCATTCATCAATTGATCAGTTGGCCGAATTAGCTCTTTCATCAGTTTAAAAGACAGCTATATGAATCCTCTTTATATCTCTATTTGCTCCCCTACTGCCTTGTAATGCAATGCACAAATTAAAAATGAAGAATAGCCCTTTTGTCTTTTTCCATTATAGTAGACAGGAAAACCAATATTGGGTTCAGTCTGTCCTTCTTACTTCAATGCATGTAGTATAGATTACTGTTACTAATGTCCAACTAAATTGCTTTAAATAATACAAAAGTACAAAGCGTTATCACTAAAAAGATAGGAAATCACTCCTAGTCCAGGCTGGTTGGTGGGCCAGCATAACCATCCTGTTTACCAACAAAATCTTCAACCAGTATGGCAATGGTCAACTTGCTACTTAACTTTTTGACCACACCAGTCTCTTATTCTGGTGTCCAAAATCTGAAACAGACTGGCCTTTTTAACAGAGATGCTCTGCCAGTTCCTCTGGCTTATCATGTACAGTACAAAATTCTAATTACAGTTTTAAAGCCCTTCATGGTCCTGCACTGCAGTATCTAGCAGATCTTATTCATCCTCTTCTCCTGCTCAGACACTTAATTCCTCCGGAGCCAATTTATTAACGGGTCAAGATTGTCCTCCATGGGTGGTAGGTCTTTCAGTGGCCCCTAGACACTGGAATTCTCTCCCGCAGTATCTCTGTGAAATTTCTTCTCTTCCCACCTTCAAAACTCAATTGAATGTGTGCTGTTTAGTTAGTGTTGTTCAGATGTCAGATGCTCTGACTCTTTTTTGCAACTAAATGAATTGTTTGCACTTGTTTCTCCCCCTTTTCTTTGTCTTTTTATCTTTGCTATGTTGTTGAGGATATCCTTTGTTTTTACATGTTTTCTGTGACATGTCGAGAATTTTTGAAATAATAATAATAATTTACAGATAATTTATGTTCACATACGGCTACATGACACACTGCATGAAAGATTATATTTGAAAAGGCATAACAGGGTCACTTTAACAAAGTGCATGTAGCAAGGTTTAAATAAAAATAAAATAAATAAATATAAATTGTGTAATTAATAAAAAAGAAAACAGAATGCAAAAAGAATAGAGAATCTCATTCTCTAATTCTTAAAAAAAAAGTTTATAAATGAGTAGAGTGCAAGTCTAAAAGAGGCAAGTTTGTTTAAGAATAGAATTAGAAAAGAGAGTGCCAGAGGTAATCATGTACAATTATATTTTTCTGTTTCTTTTTTATATTTCCCATTTTTGTCTCTCTTTTTGATATTCCTTATTTTTCAACTGTTTTCTGAAATGTATAGAGTTTGTGAAATGCACAAACAATAGTAATTGAAAGAAAAAAAGAATTTTATTTGTGAAATGTATAGCGTAATAATAGTAAGAAAGGAATATTAATTTATAACAATATAATAATAATCATATTTATTATCATGTGTGATGCATACAGTAATAATAATAGCCTAATTATTTTAAAGTATTTTAAATATGATTTAATAATTATTAATTATTACTACAAACAACAACAATAAAAAAAGCTTAATTTATTTGTTGGCTTTTTAATGTTGCCTTTTAGAATCTGCAAAATGAATCACTTTTTTTTTTTTTATCCATATGCAATAATTCATGTTAAATGTCTTGCCAGGAACAGAAGAAGAAGAGTTAAGTAAAGGGAGCAGGGGTGGAGGAACTGCGGGGGTTTAAAGGTGAAGTTAGTAGCAAGGCTAAGAGTGTAACAGTATCTCTTCCCTCGGCAGGCACAAATGTTTCCTCACATTGCCCTGTTTGGGCTGCAGAGCTGAGATCCGTCTGTCTGCGAAGGGGAAACTGTTTATTTGAATTAAATGTCATTCCTGGGGTTACATATGGAACTGGTATATCCTTCATTTTTATGTGGTCTGTTTGATTTGCGAAATCAGGAGCTGTCCTGCACTGCACTCAGGCTGAAGGCTTAGGTCTTTACAGTTTCCTATAGGTACACTTTCCAGACCACAGGGGGGAACTAACTTTGTGTAAATTGGCCGAGGTCCATCATGCCGTCTTCTTAGGGTTGGAGAAACAGACAAAGTCTGTGCTGCTGTCTAAAAGGACCACTTGTTTGTTACGCTTGAGTATGACCCTCATTAATACTGGCCACTTAAGTTCTCATGGATTCTGTGTGAGCTACCTGGACCCCAACTTTAAAACAACATGGTTTCAGATTTTAAAAGTCTACTTTCGATTCAGCAAATAAATACATTACTAAAGCACCAATGTTAGGGACAGATACTAGTTTTCCTACAGTACGGCTCCAGTTTCCACCTCTTTGCTTGATTGTCTGAGAGGAAAGGCTTTAGATCGGGTAGAGAGATCAGATCCAGACTTCCGGGAAAATGATCACTCTAGCTGTTATGTGAAATATTAATAAAAGCAAAGCTTTTTCAATTCAATTATGCTAGTCTTTTGTAATGCTTCTCATTACTTCGTGTTCACTCTGCTGTTAAACAGAATGATTGAGTGAATGCAGGCCAACTTTGCTAAACTCAATTTTCATGCCATCATAAAATGGCTTCTGAAGTGCATTAGATGTACAGTTTGTTACATTCTTGGTTTGTTTGTTCTTAGTTTCTGTATGGTTTTCCATTTGTATTTGGTTCTGCCTTGTTTTGTCATGTGATGTTTTGTTTTCCTTCCCCATGTGCTCTGTGTGTGTCCATGTGCTTTGTGATCCAGTTTCGTTAATTAATGTATTCTGTTCAGGTGTGTGTCCCTCGTTAGCGTTCATTGTCTCCCCTACTTAAGTTTTCCTCTGTTAGTCTGTCTTCGTCGGTCAATAACGTTTCATTTGTTTTTGTGAATGCTCTGTTTGATTTATATTTGGATACTTTACTTTGGCAACTTTACATTTGAACACAAGACAGGGCGTGATTTATACAAATGACCACACCTAACCCCACCCCTAAACCTACCCGTTACAAAAATCATGCTAAATGGTGATATGTGGGGTATATACATTTTATGAGCATGTTCATTCTCTGGGTTCACACCCATGATAATATGATCATGTTTCATCTTACAATGCATCACTCTACATAGAGGCGCAATTATAATATACGCTCTGATAGATAATATTTCAGGGACTTGTACTGTATACGGTTGGAGGACAGCACGGCTTAAAACTTTCTCTGAAACCCTCCACCTTTCTCAGCTCCACCTGTATAGATCTGCTGTGGGTTATTTTATATGTTATTATTTGCAGCAGCATGTCTTAAATACTCACAGCACTGGATCGCCATATGCATTGGCAGTAACAAGTTCCTGACTATATAATGGTCAACATTGGAAGTGGATCAAAACCTTTTATCAAAGTTGTCCTAAAACCACTTTTGATGATCTACTCTGACCCACTTCAAATGTTGATACTCTATATAAATGTATTCAAATAAAGCCTGTAGCCACTAGTATTTGCACCAGCTGAAAAACGGTTTAAAGTCAGTTATTTCTATGTTTTGCTGTAGAAGTGTGTTAGTATTTGAGATATTAGTTTACATTTCCAAACATTCATTTGGCCATTAGTTGTAAGGTCCTTATGTGTTTTTTGTTGTCCTAGGCTGAAGTATTGTCAAATAAATCCACAAAACTGATTTGATCGGCCTCTCCACTAACACACCATTGCTTGTGTTGCCATCTGACCATTGGGAGGCATTTTCTTGTCCTTGACCCAGTTATACAAGTATGCACCTCTTGCCTCAAGGAGCTTCTTTTTTTGTTCACATTGTTTTATCATTCTCTGATGTTCTGTCAATTCAGGAGGGAGATGAAAAGACAGCGTGATTGATGAATGAGGGGTATTGAGCGCTGATCTTGATGACCAGATGTCAGCGTCTTTGACAAGCTAATGTATCGTAATGTATTTTAAAGGGATCAGTCATAACCAGTAAGAGGCTAAGAGTAAAAAGTTTATAGCCATATGAAAACAATAAATAGCGTTTTTTTGTAGTTTCATGGATCAAGAAGAACAGTTCCCCAGGGTAGCTGCGTGGAAGATGCATAAACCTGTACATCAAGCATATTGTATGTGCACACCTGTTCTCCTCTACATCGTTGATCAAAACCAGAACAAATCTGGAACTAACAATTGTGTATGAATTATGTAAACACAGGAATGCAGGTTTTATGTGCATTAAAAAGTTCATAGTAAATGTTGTATGTTGAGTTAGTTTACTAGCACATTAGTAAACATTTAATATTATTAGTAGTAATAGTAGTAGTAGTAGTATATTGTTGTTATTTTACACCTTTGTTTGACATCAAGGATTCATTGAAAATGTAAAATTTTAATTTTACAATAATAGTGTTTGAAATAATTTAAATATTTCTATTTAGATAAATACGATTGTTTTGTACTTGCTATTAATCAAAGAATCCTGAAAAAATGTAGCACAGATTTTGATATTGCGAACAATATTGATAATAACAATATAATAAAAAATTGTAATAGTAATATTTACAAAATTTGATAAAAAAAATATATATATATATTGTTGTTGTTGTTGTTGTTGTTTAACACCAATTAAAGCTGAAAATATAGCTTTATATATTTAAAATGTAGAAAAAATACAATTACGTTAAATAGTATTTTTATTTCACGATTTTTGTTTACTATATTTTTTATCAATTAAATGAGCAAAAAATACAAAAATCTTACTGAGCTCAAACATTTTAATAATAGCCCGTGTATATATTTTTCTCTTAGTCTAAATAGTATGAAACATTTCCTTTCTATCTCTTTTTCTCCAAGGTACTTAGCTCAGTTTTTCTTCAGATGCTGGCTTGACTTTTTTCAGTCAGAATGTGTGCTCTGCTCATTGCCGGAGCTGGCACTATACATCACAGGGACGCGTTCTTTACGGAAGGATAACCTGTCACCCGCGCTGCAGGCTGACCTGAGGGAGCTAGGCTCTGAATGTTCCCACCACGCTGTACCCGAGCAGTATAACTGTCACACAGAAGAACACGTCCTGACTCATGCATTCCCTTACGTCTTCCAGAGCAAAGGACACAGGTCTCTGAAGTGGGGACATCTAATGCCCTCGGAGGGATTGTCTTATGTAAAGAACTGAAATATTAATTTGTCCACATGAGGGGGCTTTTTACTGCAAACACCTTACTTGTGCGCACACACAATCTAGGTCAGCCAGTATGTTGTTCTACAGTAAATTTTATGTCAAAAAAGAAACAAACACAAAAACATGTTTTAAGCTTAATGTCCGTCAGAGATCTGTTATTGTGGCCAGAGAAGTTAAAAATGCAATTATATGCAACTGGGGATTTGTACTTAAAAAAATCATGACTGTAAGATAAACTGTCAATTTAATGTAAAGATCACAAAGTATGATTGAAATAGTTGCACTTTAGCAAAATCATATATAATTAAGTATAACCTAAGTATATACTGTATATGCAATTAAAGTGCATTAAGTAAAATATTGTTTCAGTTTAGAAGATTTTAAAGGAGTGGTACAAAGCCAATCTACCACTAGCTTATATGGTCCTTTAGGGTCTTAATGGAAAGTTTGTAATATACTGTAGTTTGTTACTCTCTTTTCCGAGACACTCTCGAAGGATTTTTTTAGCAGCATTCATAGTGAAACTTGCTAATTAGCTCATTACTATGAAAGGCGATTTGCTAAGATTCATTAAAATACATTATACTCACTGCTTCTAGGTGAGGCTGGATCATGAATGATTTACGCGAACATAAACACATTTGTTGATCAAGGGCGCATTTCGTAAACGTTAATCCTCTGTGTCTTCAGTCACTCAGATGTCGGGGGTAAATCACTACTAATATGTTCATTAATACATTTAACATACAAACACCTCAATCTCTTAGGAGTCTTGCTTGTCTCTGCGTCTCGGGTAGTCTCGCGTAGCCAGATCTTCAGACTGACGGCTGAAGGTCTGGAACTTATAGCGGCTTTCTTTGGCTGAGGCCCGCCCATAAAGCCGTTTGACCGACATGTCAAACAACCAATCACAGTTCGTGTCGTTCAGCGTCACGTTTCGG
>JAUCMT010000105.1:18360630-18399717 GCA_032357475.1 Enteromius thamalakanensis
TTTTGTCAACACAATTTTATATAGACTATGAGTAGGTAAAATACTGAAATAAATAAATAAATAAAATGACCTTTTAACCGTTTAACTGATTGTGTTAACCGGTTAAACTTCTAATCGGTCAGTTAACGGTTAAACGGTTAAAATGAGCATCCCTACATCAGACTATCTTAATTTGTGTTCCAAAGATGAACAAATGGGTTTGGAATGACACAAGGGTAAATGTTATAACAAATAAAACTAATATAACTAAAATGTAAAAAAGATGAACATATAATATATAATATGGCACTGAAAACACTTTTCAGATCTTTTTCTTTTCTAATTAAAAAAAAAACATATATTTTAATAATATGATGATAAACCAACAAACACAACCAGTGCTAGAGTAAAGATTAAACACACAGTTGTGTAATAAGACGACTTCAAAACTTCCACACATCTTGGCCCAGTCGATAAAAGGTGTTACTTCTGCTCGATCAATGCAGCCAGAATGAATAAATGTTCTAGAAACAAAATGATGTCATATGCTGTTCTCTCCTTTCCTTCCTCTCTTTCCCTATCCAGAGAGTAAATACAGATCAAACTTGCCAACTTTGCAAAAGGAAATGGGTGGAGCAGATGTTTGTCTCAATGGCTCAGTTGTGAAATATTGATTCTAAAGTTGGGAGAAATTATTTGATTCATTAAAAGCTTTTGTTGATTAGAAACACGGATCAATTACAGCAGTAATTAGATACCCAAGCAAAGCCACTGTCCTCTGGGAAATTCTGTTTTTCTTTCTTATACAGTCAGGATGTGATTACGAAATGTATGCTGGCCCTGCTAAGCTTATTTATGTCTCATTTACCCTTAAAGGAACACTCCAGTTTTTTTGGAAATAGGCTCATTTTCCAACATCCCTAGAGTAATACAGATGTGTTTTACCGTTTTCAATCCATTCAGCCAATCGCCGGGTCTGGTGGTGCCAAAATTAGCATAGCTTAGCATAAATCATTGAATTCGATTAGACCAGCTAGCGTCGCGCTATAAAATGAATAAAGTGTTTCGATATTTTTAAATTTCTTAAAACTTATTTAAAACTTGACTCTTCTGTAGTCGCATTGTGTACTAAGACTGGCGGAAAATACAAAGTTGTGATTTTCTAGATTTTCTATGCTAAGCTATGCTAATTTTGGGACCACCAGACCCAGCGATCGGCTGAATGGATTCAAAAAGGGTAAAACACATCTGTATTACTCTAGCGATATTGGAAAATGAGCCTATTTCCAAAAAAAGTGGAGTGTTCCTTTAAGTTGAGTCAGAATCGACACAGACTGCTTTCAGCTTGACTTACAATGACCAAAAGTCTAGATTGATCATTGCTGATTTCATGCAAGCTTTATTTTCAAAAGCATGGTGTATCTGCCCACTTTAACTGAGCTCTTGCCTTGGGCTCTGTTAAATATTCATCTACAGTACATCAGATACTTGAGTTACAGGTGGCAGACTTTGTCCATCTCTGCTGAATTCAACTTGGGAGTGAATGAAATCAGGTAACTGTCATCTTCAGAACACAAATTAAGATATTTTTGATACATAGCTGTCTGACCCTCCCATAGACAGCAAAGTAATGAACACAATCAACGTCCAGAAGCATAGCAAGAATAATTTTTGTGCTCAAACAAAACAAAAATAACAACTTTATCCAACAATTTGTCTGCTCTTCCTGCTGACAAAACAGCATATGCTGGTTGCAACACAGTCTCACGAGCAATTCGTACATATTCGTACGAGGTGCCAAATTTGTGCCAATTCATACTAATTTGTACGACCTCACTCGTACGATTTTGTACAATTTGTCTAAAATCACGTGATGGGTTAGGGGCGGGGTTATGTTTAGGTCATTTGTACAAATTTATACGAATTAGCCACCTAGTAAAATACGTATGATTTGTCGTGATATCAGGTTGGCTGGTCAGGTATGTTTTGAAGCTATGATGCTTGTTTAAGCTGGTCCTTTTGCTTGTTTATGTTGGTTTAAGCTGGTCCTCCTTTGCTGGTTTATGCTGGTCCTTTGCAGCACGTGACCTGTATAAACCAGCAAAGGACCAGCTTAAACCAGCATAAACTAGCAAAAGCGCCAGTTTAAACCAGCAAGGGACCAGCTTAAAACAACATTACCCAGCAAAAGGACCATTTTAAACAAGCATACAGTTTTTCACACAGGTCTGCATCACAGTTGCGCCATTTTTGAAATAATGCACTAAATATTGTCAGCTGTTCTGTGCCATCATGTGGATACGTTGTTCAAATCATAGTGTAAGCGACATAGAAAGCATATCCATGTGGTGCGGCTGACATAGGACAGTGTATGAGGTTTACATTCAATGTATTCTCTCCAAAATGGGGCTACAGGGACAAAGAGGAGACACATTGTTGAATAAAGTCATTATATTTGTTTTTTTGCGTGTAAAAAGTATTCTCATAGCTTCTTAAAATTACAGCTGAACCACGGACGTCACATGGATTATTTTACAGATCTCCTTTCTACATTCCTGGATGTTGATCATGTTTATTGCTGTCTATGGGAGGGTCAGACAGCCTTCAGAATGCATCTGAGATATCCTAATTTGTGTACTGAAGATGAATGGAAGTTTTATGGGTTTGGAATGACATGAGGGTGTGTAATTAATGACAAAATTGTCTTTTTAGGGTGGAGTAACCCTTTAACGTAACACCAAAGCAACGTACAGATGTTCAAATTAACATTCCAACGCCTGCTTTACAGTTTCCGTTCAGTTGATATTAAACCAAGTTTGCCAACAAATATGTGGACTAATTGCAGAATGTTCGTTTTGGTTATTTTGCCAACACCATCATAATGACAACCACATCATGCATCTGAGACTAAATTAATACGTTGTTCCATCACTCATAACAAAATTTTACATTGGCCTAGAACAGGGTTTTTCCAAAGTCTCCCTAACTACAAATTGATCTGTTCCGTTGAGGGAACACCTTGATGTCTGGAATGAATGAGAAATGCCCACAGTTTATTATTGGATCAGATACAATAGATGTCAGAACATGCATCCCTTTCCATTTTTGTGATGGTTATCTTTTTGAAAGATGGGTACAATAAACACCAGGTGGAATTTCCCCTACTACACACACGCACACAACACTTGTTCACGCACGCGCTTGTTCACACATACACAAGTGTACATGTTTGATTTGTATAAGATTCAGTTGCAAGCTTGTTTTTATTTAGCATCAGTGACAGACTTTTCATCTTCATGAATCAACAGACTAATTCTGAATTAGATTTGCTGTGATATTAGGACACGTTTATGCGTTTCTCTCTACTCCAAAATTGCAATTCAGCAAAAAAAATCTGCTGATAAATTATAAAAAGGATTCATTTCACAATTGTCACAGGGGATCACTTGCGTTTTGCTTTTATATGAACAAGCTGTTGTTTTTACTGCCAATGAATATCATACCTCTTAATGGCCCTGGAGTCCAAAATGACCATTTCTGGGATGAGACACTTTATGTTTAGTTGTTATTACACAATACTGCATTAAAGCTTTTATCCGACCCAGCCCTGTGTGCAGGTGCTGGAAAATTCCACAAAGATTATTCATATGTATTTGCAGTTAAGGCAAAAAAGAAAAAAACATCTCGGCCTTGTACAAAATTCCAGCGTCGAGTGAGCATCAGATACGTTACAAAATCCTTAGGCCTCAGCATCAGCAGTAAGATTAAGTGTTTGGTTAATTGCTCTTAGACTTTTAGTTGTAGTAGGTCTTCAGGTAGGAGACAAGCCAGGATCAATTCAAATGAACTGACTTGCATTTCCTGATTGCAGATGAGTGAGCAGGCAGAGAGTAAAAACCAGGATGTGTGCGTCATTGATGACATCTTCAGCTGTCTATGCAACCCGCTATTAATCACAATACAGGACTAGTGCAGAGCTCTCTTAATGTTATCTTTGAATGATTTGTAAAGTTTTAATTTCTTTAATGCAGTGAGTACCCTACTAAAAATGCTGAATGTAAGGCAGTGAGTCAGTGTTCTACAGTGCATTTGCAAAACTAGAGCAGATATATGATAAAATAATAACTGACTGCACAAATCCTGTATTGAAAAGCCACTAGAAAACTGTATGTTTCTTTCTCTCTCTTTTTTTGCACATATTTCTTGCACTATAGTAACACTGAAAATGCTGTGTGGCAATTAAATTAATCTGTATCTCACATAAGAGTGCAGAAAATAATAATAATAATAATTAATAATAATGATACAATATATTGACTAAACGTATGTTGACTATGTAAGACTAATCACAAAAAATAACCAGACATTTTAACTGAATATTTTTCATCAGATATTAAGGGTATTCCAAAAGGTTTGCATTTAGTTTATGTTTATTTTTTTTAAAAGACATAGCATCAGAAAAATAATGATTTTCATATTTCAAATTCAGATTATTTTGCTTATCATTTCTCTTGCTGCAAAATGCTGCAAAGGTTTGAGAGTGCCAGGGCATTCATTTTTTTATTTTTTATTTTATGTGCATGTACTGTATCCTGAGCAACTGTTAATACTGTAAACTCATTAAAACACTCTTTCAAGTTTAGATGTTTTGTTTTCTGCACTTTATTTGTTGTTGTCGTTCATAATAAATAATGTACAATAAATGTAGCTTTTTCCCCGTGCAATAAATCCAGTCAGTTGCTTTATAATCGGTAGTTCATTAGTTCAAAATTGCAAAACTGTTGCAATGTAATATTAAGATGATTTGGACAAGCAACAAGTTTTACCATCATTTAGACAGGAAGTATTACGAAATATGTTTTGTAGCTCATTGCTTTACCTCCTGAGTTTTATTAGCTAGCCTGCATCTATTTTAAGTGATAAGAGATGAGCTACTTCGGAGTATCCCTGTAAAACCTTCCGGAGCAAAAGGGCTTAAAGTGATTTAGGCATCCTGCTGAATAAGAATGGTTGAAAGTAACTTTGAGGTAAGAACCTGCCGAATGAGGGGCTCTATAGTGGCTCACCCCAGGTTTCCCGCTGGTCCTTTAGCACCAGTGCCCATTGATATTCAGCAGTATTGACGTCACATGTTTGCAAGGAGTCCCTCTGCAGCTGTGAGAACCAGAACACTGAGATCAGGAGCAGACAATGTAGGAAGTGCATTCAGTCATTTTCCAAGCTCCCTCTGCTGCTGGCACTCAATAAGGAAAAGCAATAAGAAGAGTCTGGCTGGAAATGCTTTGACACTTTTGTTGTAGGTGTCACATGTTTAATCAGATCTATCACTACTGTGTGTGCATCCTATTATTGATCAGTGCTACAATATATCCTCCCTAAATCCATCTGTCTGCTCGTGTGAGGGTTATTTCATAAAATAGATTGTAAAGCCTATGGAGACAAATAGTGTCTTCAAGTGTGTAGTGCATTTTTTATGCAATAGAGTTGAAGGCAGATTTACTGTTCATTTATTCTTTATTATGTGTACATTTAAGGTCACAACAAGGTGTTTATTAAAAAAAGAAAAGATAACATTACGTAATAACAATAAAAACAAACATTTACTTGTGCGTTATAGTTCCTCCTGAAAGGATGATGTCATTTATAAGTGTATTTATTTATTTATTTACTTAGCCTATAGAATTGCAGCTGCAAAAAAAATATGAAAAATATATCGAAATTGCTAGATGCTTCTCAGAAGTGCATCCTTGTGGAGAAAGAAAACTAAATCATTTACCTTTTTATTTTTGATTATAATTAATGTAGTTTAAGGTTTTATTTATGTTTTTGCTCCTCAGTGTCAGCTTTTGGTCATCAAAGTAGTTATTTAGACGAACATTACCATTAAGCATACAAATGCATAATTTTCTTTAAATCTTACATTAATACATTTTGTCTACTGTACCTTCTCGTTCTCGCCTTCAGCATGCGTTTGGCTTTCTGTCAGTCTGCCTTCTCAGCCAGCGCTGCGCACGTTAATAGGTCGATGTGGACAAAGGAAAGAACAGTAAAAATATTTAACGTGCCTGACTATATACATACATATGTGTTTTTTTTGTGTGCTTTTTATTGAGAGTTCATGGTGTAGCCGCTAGAGGGTTCTCAACGCAGCGGTGCGCAAAATAAAAACACCGTCCCGGTTCAGACACGCACTGAGAAACAAAACAGCAAGCAGGTTACCTGCGACTCCTGTCAGAATGAACCCGGCTTTTCGCACGATATGCTTTCTTCCAGATAAAAACAATGTGACGTAACGAGCGAGAGTTGCCCGAAACATGTAGCATTTGACAAATCCTTTTTGTTTCTTTGCAGTCGGACTGTTCGATGTAGCCCCGAGATGTGAGGTGTTTTTCAACTTTAATGTACGCGAATCCCTCGTAAGAACAGAAATGCACGCCGGTCTCGCCACTGAACCCCTTCAAACACTCATGTGCGTCATGTACATGTACGTCTAGAGTTGTTTTGAAATGTTTATTTGAAATGCGGATGAAGAAAAAGTGAAAGGGAAATGATTTTGACCTCTCCACGCTGATTGATTACTCAGTCATCCCTGCAGTTTAATGGGATCCATTCAATTGGGAAGGTGGAGCACTTGGGTGAATTAACATATTCCTTTCCCCCCTCAATCTGTGTTGAAGTGTCTTTGAAAGGGGCAAGGAAAGGGGGTCGTGGCTTAACATTATAAAGGAAAAAATAAGACAGCATTGCCGTCTTGGTTGGTGTTGAATACGCGTCTTGACAGGCTTTTGTAAAAGCAAAAGACCGGGAGAGATCTCCAAAGACGAGCGCTATTTAGTATTTCGAAATCATCAAATCCCCTATCCATTGACAAAAATCTCTTCTCTCCACTTGAAAATGAAACTTTTGCCCATTTGCACTTGGCTCATATGCCTTTTGCTTTTTATCGTGTGCTTGGGATCTGAGTGTGGGACTCCACGGCGAATTGTAAGGTCTAAAAGAGACTTGGTACGCATCAGGGAAGCCAGAAGTACCTTCCCAGGACCTTGTGCCACACGCCTGCCTCGGGGCAAACGCTCACTTCCCGGGATAGATCGGCGCTCCCCTTGCCTGTCACAGGCGGGGGAAAGCAGCCCAGGTCGGCGGAGGGCTGTTTACTTTACCGGTCGAGGAGACCAACTGCGTCTGAAACCCAATGCAGAGGTGCCAAGGGGTAATTTCACCCTGGAAATGTGGATAAAACCTGAGGGTGGGCAGCGCTCTCCAGCTGTTATCGGAGGTTTGATTTGCTTAATTATGACTTTCATTATATTCACTGCAGAAATCATTTCATAGTGTAACTGCAGCATGCCCGCGCTTCATAAATCACCTCCAGTATGCGAATAGTTGCATAAACACTTGCCACTGGCACTTCTTTACATCACTTTCACTATTTATGAGCTAATGCGAGCACGTACGGAGAATAGT
This sequence comes from Enteromius thamalakanensis, assembly GCA_032357475.1. Classification (NCBI taxonomy): domain Eukaryota; kingdom Metazoa; phylum Chordata; class Actinopteri; order Cypriniformes; family Cyprinidae; genus Enteromius; species Enteromius thamalakanensis. Next base: position 18,368,074 of record JAUCMT010000105.1, read on the forward strand.
TAACAAATAACCGATCTTTCTAGAGATGCGCCTTTGCTCTTGTTGTTTACTAGCAAAGAAAACTCTCTTGGGTTTTGCATGCGGCTGGCAGGTTATCGCCAACCAACTTTTGGTAGCATCTTGTAGTTTTATCATTGCCGATTTAAACCGCCTTTCTAGTAATTCCTCTTCGAACGGTTCGTGGAGGTGATGTGGAGTAAAGCTACTGCAATACCCCAAGTATTTGTCGGTGAGCTGGCGTTTAAAAAATTTTATTTGTTTATTTATTTTTTTATTACTTTTTTATTATTATTTTCTTTATCTTTAAAACTGCATTTTAAAGTATCTGCAAGACAAATAATAATAAAAACCATGAAAGCGGCGCAATCTGTAAATTTGTCTGAATGATGCTGTATGATTAAGTGTCTGTGTCAGAAATCGCTTTAACAAATACGTCATCCCTTTGATGCATAGGCTACAGTGTTCCTTGCTCAGCTCATAGCCCACTACATATAAACCCTATATATCAAACTGAACGATATAAAGCGGGTGCTTATTTTGCTTTAGTTTTTATATGTGCCTGTTTATAATTAAATGTTATTTTCAAAATGTGCTTTGAAAGTCGAATAACAAAATCCGTACGTTTTTTTTGTCTTTGAAAAAAATTCTACTTACGCACATTACGCATTCATCTTATGGGGATAGAGTAGCATAGGTAGGCGTGTTAGTTGCGCGGTTGTATTCTCTCTTTTTTTCTTTAAACAAATCTATGTGATTTCTTCCCCCCCTCCCTTTTCCAGCCGATAGAGAGCGTAATACCCGTGGAGTCGGTTTATGAATCCTGCGTGCACCCCGTGAACCCCAATAGCACGCGGTTTTGTGCGAACATAAACGAAAATGTACTCTACTGATACAAAAATCAAATATTTATTTTTTTAAATCCCTTTAAAATGAATGATGTCACCTAAAAGGCTAGATAAAATTAGAACCCACGTGTCTTTTTTGAAAATATATGTAAAAGGATAACTTTGATAGCTGTATCTAGTTACCAAACTCCCTCCTAGTTTAAGAAATCTACCAAAAAAAAAATTACTACAGAGATTAAATGTAAAATACGCAATTTATAACTAAGCATAAGTATTACAAGATAAACAAATGTGTATAAATGATAAAATAATTAGTGAGTCATGCACATGTATTTCAGTAATAGATTTCAAGATGCATGATTTAAATTGCAAATTGCAGACTCAGGACATTGCAAATTAATGTAATTATATACAGTTGGATACATCGTCTTTAAATAAGCTTTGTATCTCCAGAGAGCTGCATGATAATGGATTGATGGAATACATCTTGTCAGTGAGTCATCTAAAATTAGTCCACTCTGTCCTCAAAATGATCTCCTTAGTCACAGTAACGTGAAGAAGCAACAAGAGGGCGCTGGCAGAGTTTATATAGCTTCTCCAGCTGTGCATCTAATAGTGTTGTTCAGCAAATTTCATTTTAAACAAAGCATTAAATGTTTGTGGTCCATCCGAAGTTGTGGCACTTACATATCTGCCGTGGGGATTTAACCCTTGCACAAATGTCTGCTCTTTTGGAGTCGGGATTCCTCAGGTATAGGAAATATAGGAAATGCTTTGAGTGTCTGTCCACATGGAGGAAACTATAAAATTAGTGCCTTGTCCATCCTTTCTTCAAGTGGTTTTGTTATTGCTTGTTCTTGTAAAGATATTACAGTCCTTGCCACAAAACATAATGGAATGAACTCGTTCTTTCAGTCAGTCAGATCCTCAGACAGAGAGAGGCGCTGAGCCTGTTTTCAGACACATGACATTTTTATTAGAAGTTTTACAGTATGTCTGCTGACGTAAGGCGGCAACCGTTTATCCAAAGCTGCATGCAGTCTGATTTTAAATGTAAATTTGTATATTCTGCTTTTTATTGTTTTCATTGAGGGCTCTGTGTTGTACACAGTGGGATGGGATATTTTATAGCACATTACAATAACTTAATAAGCACTTCATAAAACTGTCAATAGCACCACTTAGAGGTTTGTAATGATGGCAATAAAAATTTAAATATTCACTTATCTTGTTGCTAAGCAGGATGATTTATGTTTGGTTGTTAACAGATATGTCGTGTTTCTACAATGGTAAGAGATACTTTGTGAGAGTTTTACAAAGATGTAAGTAATTTTCAAATGTATTCATAAATATATAAATAGTTATAGGCTAATAAAAATATGTGAATTATGAATATTATATGTAAATTGAAAAAATGTATCTAAATAATATAAATTGTATATTATAGATTATTAATAATATTAAAAAAATCATATTAATGCATACAACCTATGATTTTAATAGTGAAAGGTTATTAACAAATTAACAATTAATGAATGTTACCTATTGTACTGATAAATACCATTTTGTTCTAATAATACTGTGTGAGAGGAAATATAATTATATATATATATGCACTTTAATAAGAAATGTTGACCCCATCTAACATAAAATGAGTCAACAACTTGAGTCAAAATTCAGTATATCCTTAGAGACGTTTTGATAAAAGTATAGACACTATAAGTGTATATTAATTTTGCAAAACAGCTGCTGCACTTGTCTTTCATTTCGTAATGTTCACTTTGTAGTGCACTGTCCATGGTGCTGGATACTGAGATTGAATGAACTCAAAATGGATGCTTTCTTAAAATATTGGAAAGGATACAAATTAACGGCATATTTGGCGTGAGGAGCCAGCTGCATTCATTTCCAAAATTACATTTTAACTTCAGCATGTACTTAGTTTAATGACTGGATTGATTTCATAAAGTAAGTTAATTTACAAAGCAAGCCGCATATGTATTTGATGCAAGACTTTTTCCCCTCGCTGTTGATCATGCATTAGTATGTGATGCATTATCTCAGATAAAGCTGTGTACGGTTTTTATTATGCACTGATGGTTTTAATGAAATCTGAGTTGTGATCAGTATAAAATTTGCATTTTCTAGTGCATCCATCATTCATTGAACCCCATCCCTTTCCCTACACTGAGCCCCTTGCATGTTTAAAGTTCGGTGCTGGCAAGAAATGTACCTGTTTGTTATTTCCCACTTAGTGGTCTCATTCCAGGATTTCACAGATTGTAATTTCCTCAGTTTTATGGCACAATTTATTTTTATAGATGCTGGCAGTGGTTCTGCTGGCAGCCTAGAAGTGAAAGGGAAGTACATGCTCCTGTCTGCTCTTTAGTAAGGCGCTCCCGAATGAATGATCTCTTTAAAGTGGTCAGTCCTAGCGGTCAAAAGATCCTCATGCATTCAGCTTCAGTGAATGAATTGGAGCAATTCGGTCCAAATGCGTTTCCCTGTTGCAGAGGCATGTGTAAATTTGGAGTTACGTTACGTAGTGTAAGTAGTAATCTAGCATAGTAATATTTTCCTCTGCTTCCCCGGTAACGCTTTACTGCTTATTCAACTGAGTTTCACCAATTACCTCTAACAAACACACTTCTCTCCGCTGTGGGAGACCAGAGATTTCCTCATGTGGGTCGCCGATCCTTGCTTTCTGTCTTAGACTTCAGGTTTCATTGCTCAGCAGCTCGCTGGATTAAGCAGCACTGCTTGTGTGGATTTGTAGGACTTGTTTGATTAAATTGAAATGAAATTTAGAATATGTCCTCTATCTGATTTCTCCAGTATTGCAATACAGCGTTTCCTATGAAATCCGCTTTTACGCACATGATTATGAAGGACGTGTACCCATTAAATGTTAGAATACGTTTCCTTCTGTAGCTCAGCGCATGCTTTCCAAACGAAACAGGAAGAAAGGGTTTTAGAGCCCCTATCATAATACGCACTGTGCCGAAAAAGGACCATTTTTGATTTCAAACATCCCTACTGCTGAGGCACATTTCAAGAAAATAGACTGAAAATTCAAGTAACCTTTGCTCTGTTGATACAAGACCACACTGTCTGGGCCTGATTGCTAGCAGATGCTTTTTCGTAGGCCTGTAGTCCTTGGACTGGACTGTTGCAGTGATTTGATCATGAGAACTACGTTGTGTTCCCCATTTTTCTGGACAAACACATACAGTTTTTCGTCACTCTCTGCATCAGGCTGCGGTAACTTACGTCTGTGGTGTTGCGTCAGTCAGTTTGCTGAACTACTACTGTGCACCTTTCATTATACTTCTGGATAAATCAATATGCGCTATTTGCGCCTAGCATTTATTGAGCAGAATATTGATATAGATATAGAAGAGTCTAAAAAAAACACAATGAAATTCTGCCACTCAAATTTTAATTTACTGAACAGGTTTGTTATTTAGGGATAGTAAAAAAAACACATTTAAAAAAACATGCAGACAATGTTTTTTTTTTATTTGATACTTGCAAGCATGGAAGTTGAACTTTCTACTCATCAAAACCATAAAATGCATCACATGCATTTTTACAAAAATATTAAGCAGTTGTTTCAATATGATGATAATAATTTTTTTTCTTGAGCACCAAATCAGCATATTAGAACAATTTCTGAAGAATTACCTGATACCGAAAATTGAAAGTTAAGCTTTGCCATCATAGGAATAGATTACATTTTCAAATGTATCAAAAGCAGCAGCCTTGGTAAGAGTAAGAGTAAGAAATATATACATTTCTGCACTAATTAGTCAGATGTTCTTACCTGAAATGGATATTTTTGGATAATCTCAAAACATGCTGAAAGCAGCACTCAAATTCATTTTTTTGTACCACAATGTACATAATATTCTCCTTGTTCTTGTATCTAATACCTGTCATCTTCCCTCAGGTCTCTATGACAAATGCTTCTACGCGTCCAGCGATAGAGGATGGTTACTTGGCATCAAAGCAGTCAGCGACCAAGCCAACCGTGATCCTCGTGTCTTCTTCTCCCTCAAGACAGACCGAGCCCACAAGCTCACCACAATCACCTCCAACGCACCCTACACTCCCGATCAATGGTCACACGTGGCCATCACCTACAATGGTCTCTTCATGAAGCTGTATATAAACGGGGCGCAGGTCGCTGTAAGTCGAGATCAGTCTGGTGAGATTTTTAGCCCCCTTACCAAGAAGTGCAAGGTGCTCATGATCGGTGGCAATGCATTAAACCACAACTACAGGGGAACGGTGGAACACTTGAGCTTGTGGCATCGGGCTCTAAGCCAGCGTGAGATCATTAGATACATGGCTAACAGTTTGGGTCAGTTTGGTGACCTCTCTCAGCTGGTCATCCATGAGAACTTCGAGAACATGTCAAGACGGTGGCTGACGGTGAAAGATGGCAGTTTCCCCAGACTGGAGGACTCAGACCGGAGCCTGGCAGCTGTCCTCAGTGACGCTGCGTTGAAACCTCCAGCTTGCGGACAGACTGTGTGTGACAATGTGGAGGTGATTACAAACTACTACAGGCTCTGGAGCTTCCGCAAACCCAAGACGGTGTACTACCGAGTGATAAACGTTTACGATGATGACGGACGGTGGCCGACGATTACAGACCATCAGATCAACCTTCAGCACCAGCACTTGAACAATGCTTTCCGGGTTTACAACATTTCCTGGGAGCGCACCGTTCACAACATCTACAACTCGTCCTTACGTAACCGCCTAATACTGGCCAACTGTGATATCAGCAAAGTGGGCGATGAAGAGTGCGATCCAGAATGCAACCACACTCTTACTGGCTTTGACGCCGGATACTGTAAAAGGCAGAGCGGACGCTGCCCCGAATACAAGCAGGGAAACGGCGTTTGTGACCCAGAGTGTAACTGGGAAAATTACTATTACGATCACGGCGACTGCTGCAACCCTAACATCACTGATGTCACCAAGACCTGCTTTAACCCTGCATCACCCCACAGGTAATTCTCAACTGCTATTTCAAACCTATCCAATGATGCATTGAATGTTGAAAACTGATTAATTGGTTTAATTATTCATTAAACATGCAAGTAACAGACTATGTTCATTACAGCTGAACTCCAGGCATATATAGAAATATATATTTCTTTTAAAGAAGCCGTTTACTTAAAACAACATCTGATAAAGATTGTATGGCACATATAGTATGATATAGGAGGAAACGGAGGCCCAAACTGAGCACCAATATGTAATTTGTTGCATCTGCTGATTTTTATATGGCCAAAAAGTATTATTAAATCTTGATAAATTTTATTCAAATTATACTAAATGACCTTTTACTTCCAAAAAAAAAGTAAAAACAGTCAATCAGATGACAGAAGGCTTGTGTACTACAGGTTTTTCAGCAAAGTTTTGATCATTGTCATAATCTAGAGACTAAATACGATATAGTACATTATCAGCTCATAAAAATTGTTAATATTATCTATTATTTCTATAAAAATACTTTACAATGCAGTTTTTTGGGCCATAAAGTCAATCATTTCAGCATGATATTGTCCTAGTATCATAATGAAGAAAAAACCTTGTTAAAAAGATTAAACTTTTTATTGCAAGGCTAGATTATATGAGGTTTGTAAAATATAGTGTAACTCCCCAACGCCTGATAATAACATTGATAACACATATAAAAACATTTTGCATGTAATTTAAGGTGTTAAGGTGCAAAATATATTGCTGGTTCCACCACAAGACAGTTTTATTTAAAACCGAATGCAACATTCTATTTATTTCTATATTCTCTTATTTCTCATTGTCCCATGCAGAAAATTTTTTCTTCTTCTTTTGAAGCTCAAGGTTAGAAGTTCATATCTGTTTAAAGATTTTGGAAGTACCAGACATGAACTCTAGGGCACTATAATTTTCATTCCTATGTGTGAAGCTTTCAGCTTTAATTCTGTTCCATTAATGTATTATGACGTGACGTCCTGAATACATCTTAACTGCTGAAGCAGAGTCTGGAGCATGAATTAAGGTATACAGGGATGGATGCATTTTGAGGGACAATAAAACACAGTGAAGGATGAGTCTCGGCCCCATGGTTTGATGTGCACCGTTTGGTGTGTCTGTACTAGTGAGTTTCAGGCATGTTCCTGTGTTTCATGTGTCCCTGGAGTCTGTTTTGGCACCAAATCAGAGCTCGGCAACCAATCACGTATTGCTCTGTGGGTGAAATGAACTACTCTCGTGGTGACCAGATGTGAAGACTAAGGAGATTCTAGACATAGTTCGCTTTTTTTGTAAGCTTATAAAAGTGATTTGATAGAGAGTAAGTGGGAATGGAAACTATGTCCCCCTGGACAAACAGAGGAGCCAATCACAGCTTACAGCAGAATCTCCAACACTATTACTTACAGCATTAGAGACTCTTCTGGGAGTCATGCTCAGGAAAAAGAACCTTACAGAAATATGTTGAGGTTGTGGGGGCACTGGATACTGTTGGGGTAAAGCTCTATGTTTGTACTCTGGATGGTGGGACAAACCAAAGATCTCTTTTCCACTCTTTACTTTCCTCAGCAGCAGTTCTTGTAGCCATACACGCTCTGCAAGTTTTGTGACATACAGTGGGGCTCAAAAGGCTGAGGTCACACTGACAATATTCAAGGAGTCACTCTTAACCCTAGGGCTGCAATGGACGGACTGAGCTAATGTGACCGGCCCGTACACCTAAGGAAGGGAAAACCTAGAGGTGAACCTTAGTTAGGCTTGATAAGAAATATGGTGAAAAAGGAATTGGCCTTGACTGCGACAAATTACTGGGACTGGATGCCTCCATCCAGGCAAGCCGTAGGCGACGGCGGCAAGGAACCAAAACTCCAACTAAAATGGTGAAAAAACCTTGGGAGAACCCAGGCTCGGATAGGGACAGTTGTTCTCCTCTGGCTAGATACCTACTGTAGGATTCAATCACAGCAATCAAGCCTTAGATCGAATGCAAGGCCCTATGGTGAAACGTCATAGGTTCAAATGCTCTGACCGGGCTGGACTCTGATGAAGGTTCGATCTGGAATAAAAAACAAACAGAATTAGCGAGGGAATCAAAATCTATGGTGGAGAAAGGGGTGGGGGAGGAAAGCAAAAAGTGAGATTTGGGAGAAGAGAAATTAGCTCTATTTAAAGGGAGTATCCTGGCTTCTGATAGGGTAATCAGATAATAGATTTATTATTCTTCACTTCTACTTGTAGAAGACACTTCTTATGAAATAATTACATTTGTGATTTTGTGTTACAATCATAATCTTTTCACGGGTTTGAGCTTTTAAGTAATACAAAGCTCGTTTGCCGTGCTTCTCAGGGAGAATGCTCAGGGTTGGAAGGGCTGCTGAGCCCTAGGTTAAATAGCCCTAAGGGCTCAGGAGGGGGAAGAGGTTGTCAACCGGTTTCCAACCCTGAGTGCCCCCCCCCCTGGGGAAAAGAAGGAGGAGTAGGGGAGGAGGAGGGATACTGAGATCGAGATGAGGAAGGAAGGGACTCTGGCTATTTATAGGGCTAGGTTTGGAATCTGATAGGATGATGGAATAATTGGAAGATTAGGGAGGCGTAGATCGTAAACGACTGCCTTTGCTCCCTCCTCCCGAAATGAGCTTGAGAAGCTATATTTACTTTCATTATCATGGTTTTACCTCAACTTTCTGCTTCCTTTGTTCTAGTTTCCTGCCACTCATCAGTATCATAGACATTCATTAATCAACACACCTGTTCACCTTTTAGTTTATTTATGTGTTTAAGTTGCACTTAGTTCACTTTTCAGTTTTTTAGGGGATTGATTGTGCTAGGCACACTGTTTTGTAGCTTGGTGTACCTTTTGAATTACCTTGTGCTGCTTTCTTTAATAAACTGTGTAGTTTTATTTACTTTGGATCCATACTCCAGTATTGATTCATCATATGACTCAATACTGGAGTCCATGATCAGGTTTGACACAATCTTATGCAGGTCAAGTGATTCATGTTTCTGCCACAGGATAAAAAAATACAAAAGATAGCTACAACATTTTATCTCACAATTCAGACTTCTTTTCTAGAAATTCTCAGAAAGTCAGAATTGTGAGATATAATCAAAATTATAATAATAATAATAAAGATAATAATGTGAGAGTTGCAAGATATGAACTGTATGTATTTTTTTCTTGATAAAACCTTATTGCCTCAGGAAAAATCTAGTTACTTACAAGTTTTCTACATAAACTTATATGGAGCAACCTTAAATAGATTCTTCTAAAACCGTACAGTAATTTTGTAATATTTTTTCAAGTAACATTAACATTGACATTTCCAGTATCCTCATAATTTCCAGTTTACTGAACATCAGAATTGTGGATACTGAAGCAAAAACGTCAATCACATGGTGGAAACAAGCATCCTTTGAAAAAGTTAATGTTATTTTTTTCAATACAACCTAACACTTAAATAGCTGTGCTGATAATGTGTTTGTTATTTAAAAAACTGTATTGCATAAAGCATCTTCACAGGTGGACTTTTGAAACCTGTCTCTTGAAAGCAAACCCGCTGATTAGCGTTTAATGCAGTTCAGGGTATTTAATAAGAAGGACAACTAGGGATCTGTGCCAGATATGTAAAAAAAAGAAAGATGGTCTAAGATGAAAGCTTTATTCTCAGCAAACAGAAACTGAATATGGTTAAATGATTGCATATTCAATATCTGGAAATCTGGACACATTATATATAAAAGGCATCACTTACCTTTGAGAGGTTCTATAAATTAAAATATCGGTTCCAGGTTTGTAACCTCAGTGCATTGTGGTACTGCTTGCAAAATTGCACAATCATACTGCTTCCTGTCCATCTGTGGTTACAGATCCTTAGTTCACTGTATTTGTTTTTTAGTTGCCATAATTGTTTGTCCTGTTGATGTTTGTGTGTGTTCGTGTGTGAGATGAGACTGGAGTGTGTGGTCAAGCAGAGAGCACTCCAGCTTGTTGCTTGTTTTGATTTGATTATGGTATGTCTGGAGAGCTTTGCCGAAGGCTGCATAACGAAGTGATTTGACATTCCTTTTTGATTGTACAAGAATGCATGAACAAAGAGTTGTGCAAGAACAGAACAATGAAATCAAATGCTGTGGTGAATTTGTTTTTGCCTAAGACTCATGCAGATGTTGCAGTCAACTTTAAAATCTGCAGTTTTCAACCGAACATCTGGGTTTTATTAACCTGTTGTTTTTAATATCTGAATTTGTTCTGCAATATATGTCATATGTTGAATTGGGTTTTAACTAATAATAATTCAGTCACCCTTATCTTAAATCAATTAGCACAAATATACGTTGCTATTATAACGCAGTGTTATATATAACCCTATCCCACACACAGGGGAAAAAACCCCACAGAGGGTCACTTCAACAAAATTTTATTTACTATATTGTTACATAGCAAGTGATTTAAAACAAGACCTATAAGTATATTTATACATGAATTTTACACAAATATAACATAACTATTTACATAGTATAATCCAAGGTGAAGTGGGTTTTGTATCTTCACTCTCCCTCTGCCATGACGATCTCGTAGGATGCACTGAACTGATCATTTCGGTCCCCGAGAAAAGAAATAAAAGAAAAGCCCACACTGAAAGCTGATTGACTTATTTTGCTGAGTAAACCAATCAGGATGCTCTCTGTCTAGCAAGCGCTATGAACACACGCACATTTCCACAAGCACGCATTGGCTCTGCCTTTTAGTCTCCTTCACTCCGTCTTGTACGCGCGTTATAAGATGCAAATTGATTCCGGGAAATTTTATCCAATTCGCAAGCATCAAAAAGCATCTATCAATAGACGGGAGATTCCCGGAACTTCCGGGAGACTTGGGGATGTTTGTAATTGGCTAAAAAAACGGCTGAAAGACATGTAAAGCAACTAACGTTAGTGCTGTCGAAAACGATTTGTCGCAATTAATCACATCCAAAATAAAGTTTTTGTATAACGTACATAATAAATGTGTGTGTGCTGTGTACATTTATTAATGCACGTGCATACAGTAGGCTATATATTTAGAAAATATTTTACATGTATATATTAGTGCTGTCAAACGATGAATCGCAATTAATCACATCCAAAATAAAAGCTTTTGTTTACATAATATATGTGTGTGTACTGTGTGTATTTACATACATGCGCTTGCATGGATATATTTAAGAACAAAAATATGTTTATATTTATTTATTATTTTATTTTTCATTAAATATATACATGCATGTTTTTTTATTTATATATACTTAATAAATATACACAGTACATACAAATATATAAATAAAAACTTTTATTTTGATGTGTTTAATCATGATTAATGACAGCACTAATAAATATATTATACTGTATGTGTGTGTCTTTATATATACATAATAAATATGCACAGTACACTGACATAGATAAACAAAAACTTTTATTTTGGATGCAATTAATCAATTGACAACACTTAAATATATTTATATTCATATAATGTTAAATGTATGTTTATATATATATATATATATTTAAAATCTAATATCATTTTTATATATAAGAATTTAAAAATTCTTAAATATATACATGAGTATTTATATATATAGATTAATTGCGGTTAATCATTTGATAGCACTAAAAGCAACCAATCAGAGTTCGCTTTTGTACTGTGGCATACTTAGTGAACTACATGTATTTTAAATACATTTTAGTATATTTATTTTCCACTGTGGCCATTGACCAAGACATACTATTTTCTATATTCACTTTAAGTTGATGCATTTAAATGCAATTTTTAGGTCCCCCTAAAGTCTGCAGAGCTGGTGAGAGAAACGATGGTGGAGCGAGACAGTATAAAAATGAGTCAAGTCTGTATAATTGCATGAGTCAAGACCCCGTACATCTGGCTCATTTTCAAGCACTTCAGGCGAGCTCTCAGTGTCAAAAAGAGAGTGACATCATCGCATCTTTAATCGGTTTTAGTTCAGACATTATGCAGATTTTATATAAACAGTCGTCTCTACCTAAATTCTACTGAATTTCAGTATTTAACTTAGGTGCAGTGCTTTTACTGATCACTAAGGATTCAAAGGTCACAGGAAGAAAAGAAAACGCATTGCTTCCTAACAGCATGTCTCGAGTGTATACTTGTTTGTCTCAGAATAGTCAAAGGTATGTTGCTCCTGCTTTGCTCTCCTGCTTTATTCTTAAGGAGGAGATCCAGCTCTAATAATAAGAGTATCTCTTAGCTCTGTTTGAGACTTCACTCCACAGCATAATCTCAAGCCACTCGGCTTGTAAACTTAGGTGGCTAATAACCTGTTAACTTAAGGATTTGGACAGGAAAAACAAACTCTTAACACATTTTCTATTCTTATGGAGGCTCGTGACAACCTAAAAAGCGATTGGAGCTCTGTTTTCATCGCACAGGGTCCAACCCCTGATGTTCAGAAGTAGGTTTGGATAAAGAGTTAAGCCCGGGGGACAGAAGGATTTCCTCTTTTTAAACTGTAGCAATTAAATAGTCCTTTAACATGCCGCTGTGAGACCAGCTGATTCATTTGTGTGCAGAGCCCTTTTCATTGGAGACTTCCACTTCACCGCATTAACAGCAGCACTGGACACACTTTCTTGCAGTTTTAAAGCTTTAATTGTATTTCAAACATAGGGAGAGATTTATGAGGACCACATAATTCTGATGCTTTGTTGCAGTGTCAGTGTTTGTGTGTCTGGCTGTCTGCATCAGATGTGACGATACACAGCTCATGTTGAGTCAGCATGAATGTATGCCTGGGGATACAGCTTTTAATATTAAATATACTGCATAGCTCTAGATGAAGTAGCTCAAAGGGCTGATTTTTTAAAATCATTTAAGGATAACATTCACTATCACCATTGCCACGTTTACAGATTTAAGGTGTTTAATGCCTAACACTAAAATCTTATTTTTTGTATTATTTATATCAGTTATTTTTCTCTTGCTTTCATTTTTTAACATAAAAAAATAAATAAATAATAAATAATTTTTTTGTATCTCACAGTTCTGGCTTTTTTCTTGTAATTGCAACTTTCCTATATCACAATTCTGACTTTATAACTTGCAATTGCGAGTTTATGTCGCACAAAGTAAATACTATAATAATATACGTGATTCACTGAAGTGAACTGATGCACTGTTTAACTGTGTATTACAGGCAACTAAAAACATCTTTTATTTGTTCCATATTAGCCATATTTCTGAGAAAGCAGTACAACAGATGACAGAGGCCGGAAGTAATGCAGCACGTACAGTAGGAATAGACAGTTCAGAAATGAATGTTTTTAATGACTTTGGGCAGGTGTTTCCTGTGGAAAACAGTCTCAGATGTACATAGCAACATCCATACTATAGCTGTAAATTTTTTTTCTAAGAGGTGCTTGTTTACTGTATATTTCAGTACAATATTTCCCATGTTTTATCTACTTCAGCTCAATTTCTTCATATATCAAATAGCCCTTTTTTCCGTAGACTTTGCATAAATGTATCCTCCTCTCTTCTAGCCCCTTTTATGGTAACTGTCTGCGAATTATATCATTCCTGCAGAGGTCAGCTACAAATTATCCCACGAGCCTGTGAACTTCACGCCTGGTTGTGCATGATGCTAATTGTATAGATGATTGATCACTCCTCTTATGTACTTGGAGCTGATGAAAAGATCCATGAAAGGCTGAGAAAATTATAGCCCTCTCAGCCAACTGGTGAACACTGCCATGCCAACCCGCCCCAAGCAGCTCTATGCGAAACCACACTCGGTACATCTGGATGTAAGGCCGTCTTTACTGATTCAGATGAATAATACATGGGTGTAAATGGATGAAGCCATAATCACGCATTTAATAGGCATTAAATATAAATGCGTCAACACACCACTTGGAGCACTCTTAGTGAAGCCAGGCGGATCTGATCAGCAGTGACGTCTGTGCTTTTTTCCCCTTTTTGGGTTGTTTAATGGACAGCCTTTCGATGAAACAAACCTGCGCTCTACATGTGGAGATGTTGGACAAATACTGGCTTTTTTTAACATATCCTGGAAGACTATTTTGGCATTCTTAAAGTCGATAACCTCCAAACGTGAGCCTGGTGATTCATTATGTGGCTTCAGACGTTGTACTGCCAGTGTCATCCACTTCCCTACTCAGCAGAATTGGGGGAAAAAAGCCTCAAATGATCCTGAGCAGCATTGTGCAATACATGACCACTGATGCCTGCATACTTTGGCTGGACAGATGCATACTTTGGCCTGCTGTTTTTGTAGTAGGCCTACGTCCACATCTGATTCGTGTTGTGTTGTTGTAAGTGAGCCAGTGGATTAAACTTAATTGAACTCAGATTAGGTGGCTTTGACCTACAGTAGTGGAACTTTTATTAAAGCAGAGGCCTACGTTTTAAAAAACAAGTTCTTTTTGCACTTACTCTATAGCTGACTTATTTATCTCGCCATGAAACTCCCTGACCCCTTTTTCCCCTTCTGCGCAGCCAAAAAGCCAGCCAAATATTTTCATAGGAAATAATGAAATTCCTGAAATTATTAGGAGGGAAACCTTATATCATCTGTTCTCTTTAGATTTGTCCCCGGAGCTGGCTTCCACGGTTTCACAAGCAAACCTCTGCCACCTTTTGATACTGCCTAACAGTTTCTTTTTCCACTTTTGACTTTTTTTTTTTTTAAATAAAAAGATGATGTCATTTCAAGTATTCTACAATATAGCTTAACTTCGGTGCATTGTCACCAGTTTGAGTCAAGATAAACTGGTGCGATGCAAGCTTAGAAGTCAAAAAGTGAAATCATCACAGTAATCTTGCTTATAAGAATATCTATTCTGCTATGAGTTGTTTTCTGAATATGTGTGGAATGAAGCAGGTAATTTGAGGTCTGTACCACACAAGATGTTTTCACGCTGTGCTGCATCACATTGGCAGCTGTGTTGGCTTGTAGCATCACCACCACAACTAATCATCAATGTTCTGCCTAGAGAACATCACACCCTCTGCCATGTTTTTTTCCCTCCATATTTGTGCAGCATTATCACGTCTCTGTCTTTTGCTTTCAGACACTAGGTAGTGATAGACGGGTCAATAAAATGTCAACTATATATATATATATATATATATATACAGTATATGACTCATTCTATAATTGCAGGTACATTTGCTGTCCCCGTCTTTTACCTACAGTAGGTAGTCTAACAATGCTGACAGTAGTGTAACAGAATTAACATTTTTATTTTATTTTTTCAGAAAACTCTACTTTTTGGCATAAATCATTTAAAATAATTTAATGATGTAGAATTAAGTAATTAACTATTTAGGGCTTTTATAAATAAAATGAATAAACAGATAATAAATTAAATAACAAATTAAAATAATAAAAAATATAGCCACTTAAAAAGAGTAGAAAAAATAATTACTTTATTTTTGCAGGGACACCAAATTACCCGCAATTATAGAATCACCCATATATATACAGTATATTTATTTATTTATTTATTTATTCTAGATCTAGTAAGCTATTTTAAAATCTGTAAGTAAAATACATTGTTGAAAATGTTATTTCATATACATGTTGACTTGAATTCACAACTTCTGTAATGAGAATGTTTTTCATTTTATGTAATCTTCAATTTTGTGTTTTCATTTTAATCCTGTGTTTAAATCTGCAGTTAGTAGGATATTAATATGAATTCTGAAGGATCATGTGACACTAAAGACTATAATGGCAGCTAATAAATTCAGGTTTGGCAGCAGAGGAATAAATTACATGAAAATATATATACATATACAAATCTATACTTTCTACAATATTTTTGTTTTACACCCAAACATGAAAATTATTACATTAATTACTCATGTCATTCCAAAACCCATAAGACCTTCATTCCTCTTTAAAAAAACAAATTAAGATATTTTGGATTTAATCCGAGATCTTTCTGATGCTCCAATAGCCAGCAAAGGGCCTTGCATGTTCAGGACCATCAAAGTAGTCCATGTAACATCAGTGGTTCAATCAGAATGGTACTGTATGAAGAAATGAGCACACTATTTGGGTAACCTCATGGAATGACATGAAGGTGGGTAATTTATGAAGAAATTTTTGGGTGAACTAACCCTTTCATAAGCATAAGACAATTCTTGCAAAAAACATTAAAAACTTCATTATTTCATACTTCTGTAGTATGTAAACCTGCTTGGTATTAAGATGTACAATAACGTTTAAAATAAATTGTGTATGATTGGAAATGTAGTCCAGAAGTGAACTGCAAAAGGCTGTTTACTAGACTGACTCTCCTTCTTTTGAACTGTCAAGAGGCTTCTAGTGTTTCTCTTTTATGACAGAGAGTGATGACTTTACAGGACGTAGTGCCACGGTATAAGGCTTACGAGAAAATAAATACCAGGAAACGGTCATCCTGTCTCCTTAACCCACGTCTTCCTTAGAAGGTTAATACATCAAGAACAACTACAAAGTAATACATAGATTTTCATAATGTCTCGGCTAACCCAGGGCTTAGCAGCATGACAACAGATACCGTGTTTGATTGGCTCTCAAGGTGAACTAGCTAACAGATGTTGCTCTTAAGATGAGGAATGAGACTTGGCTGTATTTTTTTTTTCCTCAATGAATACTGAGGTGGGTGTTTACTGCATTTCAAAGTTAGGGTCTCAGCACTGTTTGTGTTCATTTTTGTTCCAGCATTTCTAAAAGGGAAATGTTTTGAGAGAATTAAGCAGGGCCTCCCATAAAGACGGAGGAGGTTAGCGGAGAGGCGATATGAAATAATATACGTCTGCACAAATATGAATATATGCATGGTTACATGCTGTTGTACTTATGGAAATGTATGTCTCCAGCAAGCCAGCATTCATCAATACAGAGAGGCTTGTCTTTGTTTGACCTTCATGACAGTTATCACTGCAGGGGAAAGGCTTGCATGGGAATAACATGCCCAGTGTGTTTGAGGTGAAATAATAAGCATTATAAGGGGGCCGTGTTTGGAACTATCCAAATGACACAATGCATTCCTAACTAGACAGGGCCAATGACCTCTGACCTCAGCGCTGGCTGCAGAGCGGGGCTCAGGTTTCCTTCCAAATACAAACTCTGTGTGACAGCCTCACTAGAGCTGTTAAATTACAGAACACTGCTTCTCTTGACAAACATTTATACACACACATGCTTTTTGTGTGCTTTTCGTGTGTACTTTCCCATCCATCTTGAATGATATGTTTCATTAATAAAAATTGCCTCAAAATTTGGGAATTGGCCTAAAAGTAATATATTTAAAATGAATTTATTTCATACTAAGTATAGTTCAGATATTAACATAATTACTGACATATCGCTTGAGAATTGATTTAAATACTGTACCGATTTATACTGATATAAATACTATAATTAAACGTCACGTCGTCCTTGTCTCCTGATCCCGGTTCAGTCACAGTGACTCGCTCTCAGTCACCTGCTTATTGATTGAGATCAACTGTCAGCAATCAGAGGCACTATTTAAAAGCCATGCGGCTCAGAAGCTCGTGGGCTGAGCTTGAGGTAACTACCTACTATCACCCGCTGGAGTCTGGCTCTCTGTGGCTACCCACAAAAGTCTCTGCCTGCACTTGTAAGAATACTTACCATTCACTTATCTGTGCTGATTGATGAATTGCGATCAGGAGATCTCTGTGAGACTGTGTTACAGAATTAGTCTTTGCCCCTGCCTGAACCTGTGAGAATACCTACCACTTACCCACCTGTGTTGTTTGAGTTGTGATCTGGAGATCGCTCAAAAACTGTATTTTCTGTGTATCTTTTCAGCCCGCTCACATGGCAATGGATGTCAGCCTAATTTATGTTTGAATAAATACCTGTGTTTTACTTCCTGTCTCTCGTCCTTTTACCGAGTGTTACAACTGCTAAATGTGTTTAACACACTTTTCTGAATTAATATCAAGCCCAAAATGTGTTTCATCACTAATGATGAGGACTGCATGGTATAGATGATATATTTAATGAAAGATTTATATTTGCATATATTTTCCTATCTAATTCAGACTCCCCAGCTCTTAAGTAGATTTCAGTTCATTTAAGTATGTTTCAAGTACAATGCCCATTTAAAAAGCTGGCTAATGTGCAAGCACGAATATTTTAGTGACATTTTGGTGAAATATTGTGGCCAAAAATGGCCCATTGTGTATTGTCAGTAGAGCAGTATAAAGCTAACCCTAATACATGTTCTATTGAAGCGACTGGATTTCATCCACCAAAAAAGTGCTGAACAAGATGTGGTCAGCCAATCAATCAATACTGGTCACTTAATGTTTGCATTTGGTTGATCGACAAAAAAAACAACATTTTTGCATCACATTCGCAACTGTTTTTTTAATTTGTTATGGCTCTTAAGATTCAACAGTGCTGGAAATCAATAGTTATTTCAATACTTGTGAATCGTCAGAAATATTAAAACCAAAAGGACCTTTTTACAGTCTGTTTTGAATATTTCCTCTGATCCTGTGAGTCTTTCTTGTTCTATAGGGCTTACATGAACGTGAAAGAGCTGAAAGAGGTTTTGAATTTGGATGGATCCACACACTTGAACATCTTCTTTGCTAACTCATCTGATGAAGACGTGGCTGGTGTGGGCACTTGGCCCTGGGATAAAGAAGCTTTGACACATTTAGGTAAATACATACATGCATTTCTACAATACAGATCAATCAATGGTTTAGCGTAGTTTTGAAGAGCATAGCATATCAACTTTCATAGTCAGCAGAAAAAAAAGACATTAAATGGTTACCAAAAAGGATGATGTTTATAATACCTGTGCTCACTCTGTCTTTTTTGAGGTGGGATTGTATTAAACCCTTTATTTTATGGTACGTTTGGCCACACTCACACCATGATCCATGAGATTGGCCACAGCCTTGGACTGTACCATGTCTTCAGGGGAATCTCAGAGGTGGAGTCCTGTAACGATGCCTGCTTAGAGACCGAGCCGTCTCTTGAGACGGGGGATCTGTGTGTAGATACAAACCCCACTCCCAAGTATAAGTACTGCAGAGATCCTGAGCCAGGCAACGACACCTGTGGCAGACGTCATTTCAGAAACACCCCCTTCAACAATTACATGAGCTATGCTGGTGAGACAGACAGTATACAGTATCTATATTCTGCTGAGTAGAAGACTTATGCAGACTCTTTTAGCATTTTCTGTGTTGATTTGGACAGGAAATCTGTGAAAGAAATTTAAAATGAGTGTAACATCTGAGATATCTTTGTTCCATTTGTTCCCGTAAAGATGATGACTGCACAGATTCCTTCACGCTGAACCAGGTGGCTCGGATGCACTGTTACCTGGATCTGATCTACCAATCTTGGAGACCTGGCAGTAAACCAGCTCCTGTTCCTCTACCTCCTCGAGTAACAGCGCAGGACCATGACTCTGTTACACTAGAGTGGTTCCCTGCCCTCACCAGCCATTACTTAGACAGGTGAAAAGAACTAGGAGCCAAGGCTGTTCCTTGATTTTATTCATATTTTTTATTAATAATTATTCATTCAATAATAAAGATATTATTTAGTAAAAAAAAAAATGTGTTTAATGAAATAATAGTAGTTTATATAATATATAATATAATACATATTAAAATGTTAACTTTATTTATTAAAAATGAATAAAATAATAATAGTATATATAATATGTAATATAATATGTATTAAAATTTTAACCATAATGATATGGTTTCTGTTTTTTGTTTTTTTGAAAGCCGTTTCCCAGTCCAGTGTTGTTTAAAAAATGAATCTTATTTTTAAATTGTTTTCTTTTTTACATTTTAATTTCTTTTTTATGCTTATTTAATGTTTATTTCTAGAAAATTACACAATCAGGACTTTAAACCGTATGTAGAAATAAAATTCTTATATAGACTTTACAGAAATAGACAGGCTTAACAAACTAAAGGGAAAGCTAACTGTTATATAAATGTTATCTTAATTATATATATAGTGTACGCTATAAAACGATCTCTTAATGTTATGCTTAGAATGTGTTTTAATATCATAATAAATAAAAATTGTATGATCCATCTCAGAAGGTCA
Source organism: Enteromius thamalakanensis (assembly GCA_032357475.1). NCBI lineage: Eukaryota > Metazoa > Chordata > Actinopteri > Cypriniformes > Cyprinidae > Enteromius > Enteromius thamalakanensis. The sequence continues at coordinate 18,388,088 of JAUCMT010000105.1, forward strand.
AAGTTAAGCTCTTTTATTTTTTTTTTTAAATACTACAAACTTTTTGTATTAATTTTTGTCCGTTTAATTATTAGTTTTTATTAGTTCATTCCAGAAATTTCTTGTATAATGTAAGTACCCCAATAAAAATTTACATTGATCCTAGAACAACATTCCAATCAACCAATCAGATTTGAGGGATCATTTTTCAGAAAATATATGTTTAATTCTTATGATCGGGTTTAGGCGCTTCTACACCCTTGTTAATTAGTTATCATTTCTCACTGATTCTCACGTACATTTGAGGTAGGGTTATGTTTAGCGGCATGGATTGGGATAAATCTATATTTTGGACAGTAATGTTGACAAAAAATGTTTTTCCAGGATCATGTCTTGTTTGGCTAAATCAGTGTGTTTTATCCATTTTAAAGAGATTAGGGTTATTGTGTTCTTGCTGTGTCTAAGTTGCTACCTTGGCTGTCTGATGATTTCCTAGAGAAGTGGGATCAGTTTGTGACAGATGTACTGAAGTTGGGGTACTCCTGCAGTATGCCTCAAACTCCTCTTCTCCCAGACCCTGTGCTCCCTCTGGCCACTGGAGCCCTCGTGAAGCAGAAGGTAAGACTCAATAATGCTTCTGAATCCTTAGCCTTAAATATTATCCATAAACCCCACCATAGATGCCTTCTTGGTTTGACTGATAACAGTTGAATTCACAATCACGTTAAGTCATAATATTCATTGCATATGATGAGACTTACAGGCCATTTAGGGATTTTGTTAGTGGCCTACTTGAATCGTTTGAGGAGGTTCCCTGTTTGCATTTGAGCTGGCTACTCTGGCAAACTGAAAGGGACCTGTTTCTCTTGACACTTGGAAATTGTGTTCAATTGGTGAGTGCATTTCAAAACCATTAATGTGCAGTTTTATTGAGTGGGATAAATGATTAAAGCATTACACCCAATTCAGGTTGCCAAGTGAGGCCAATATTGGATGGAACAGCAAAGTAATCTATGAGGAGAAGAACTAAAAAGTGTGGAAAAAATTAGTCATAGGGGTTGTCGTAAATTTAGATTTTCTCATGTGTTTATTTTAAGGCTAGAAAAATGTGGACATATGGAAGAATTGGTCCATAGAGCTTTGTGCACATAAATGAATGTTTTTTACCACGGGGAATGAGTCATGTTTTCCTGCACAGTATCAATGATCTTGCCCTCGTAGTTCAACCTTTGATCTGGTATCACAGAATGAAGCCAAACTGCCATGGTCAGGCTATTCTTATCGGAATTCCAAGGCATCCGTTTTTTTTTTTTTTTCAATTCCGTTATTTTATGAGTGCAAAGTATAACCTACCCAAGCGATGAAGAAGCTCTAGGCCCTAATGGCCATGACATATGCCCACTATTTTAGCTTAAACTGCAAAAGCTTTAAAAAAGTGAATTGGACTTGACATTGAAATGTTGAAAACAACTTCAGAGACCTACATTCCAGAGGCCGGCTGTTTTTCTGTTTAATTACTTAATCACTTCATTTGGTTTGCTTTTAAAAATGGGTGAGTCAGACTTGTGGCGGGCAGAGCCATAAGTGCATGCTTGTATCCCTCTAAGCCAAATTGGCCCTGCAGTGGCTTCACGCAGTCAGCTGAAAAGGCATGCCCAGGCTTGCCATGGCCACAGCGCTTTAACTATGCTTTGCACTTGGATGGCTTCCCTGGTGTACTCCATTGCCCGGGCCATCTTTCCACTGTTTACAATCGGATACAAAACCTGACTTTGACGGCCTGCAGCTGGTTTGAACCTCTGCCCTTTACCGCTCTCAAAAAATCACCTGCCTGCAGTGCTCACCTCATCCAATGTATGCCCCCTGTCCTCATTCGTCTAGTTTAAAAAAGCAATTTTTTCCTCCCATTTAAGCGTCCTTAGTTGACTTTTTGGAAGCTTATATTTGGAAAAAATGCCCTTATCGTGTTGCTGGAATTCAATAAAAGAACAACACCGGCACAACAAACAAATGGATGTGAGAGTGCTGTGCAAAGTCAACTCGATTTGCTACGCACATTACTCTGCGGTTTCTTGTGCTCATGAGAAAGATCCCACAGTTGATTGAAAACATGAAGAAGACGAGAATGAATGTGAGACACAAAACCAGGAATGTTAGGAATGACTTGTATCTCCATCCCACTCTTACCTCAATGCTTCATTTGTCTGCCGTGCCCCCTTTGCCCAGATCTTGATTGTGTCTTGCTCACCAGAAAGAGTTTCCAGTATGACTATTATTTTTTTATTTTTTGGTTTGTTTGATGTGAGTTTAGTTCATTTGATGAGAGGCTTATGATATAACTTATTGGTTTATTTTGGAAAGTCCAGTTCTGCTTGATGGCCCACACTATTTCTGGCTTTGTCCTTTTCCATCTAATATTTCTCCTAATGTTCCCTTGATCAGCAGCTGAGTTACATGGGGGATCTGTGTGGGAGGCATTTAGCAAAAATTTGGGCATTTGATACTACAAAAATGCATCTAGTTTCAGAACACCCCTGCTAGTTTTGGCCATCTAATTGAACAACAAATACCCACCCTAGCACAATGGTATGGTTACCTAGATGTTTGGCTCAACCAAGTAAACATTAACAAAACTTTTGCCCAACGCTTTTTCCATTTGTCATTTAACTTGTAGTCAGACTACAAATGAAGCTTGACTGAGGTCAACCAAAATAAACGTGAAAGAAGCTTTTACCTCACCTTTTTTTCCATTCGTCATGCAACCACTCAGATCAAAAAACAGCATTTTAAAAGCAACAGTGGCTTCAAAAAGGGATGCTTAAGCCACACTTAAAATGAATAAATGTCATCAAAGTAAATACAATTAAGGAAACATTTTTGTTTAGATAATGTTTTCCTTTTTCTTGGTGGTTTTATGCATTTTTCTCATCACGAGATGAACAGTGACAGAATATATGAACACACATTTTAGCAGGATCAGAAACAAAATAAAACCAATGAAATACATAATGGCAGAGAAGATGTCAAATACAAAGGTATACATTATGGCAGTCATTGGGCATCTTCGTTTTTTCTAGCGCAAGAATATCATGCTTTTTCCAATTTTTATGTGTCAATTTTTTGGGAATAAATCAGCCAATAAGTCCAGTAGTGTGTGCCAGGCTTTAGTGAAACATGCTCATAGTTAATGTGATGAACTACACCTGTGATTATTCTGCTAGGAAACGTTTAAACTTGAGGAGACCTGACTTCATTCATCCACTAAAATCACTTCAACACCAGTTGGTTTAAAGTCATTGCCAAAAAGGTTCAGGAAAATGAGGCTAGTTCTAAGAAAAATTCTAGCATCATATATTTTCTGGTGCCAGTTGGTATTTTCAAAGCCAATGCAATCACAAACATTAATGGTCCAAATTGTACTGTTTGTATCTTCTTTGTGAAGTTTTAAATAATGCAAGATGGAAGCTTATTCAGAAATATTTTTGTAAATATTTTACAAATATTCATTTTGATATATTTAAGCTATACGGCATCTTTATTCTGAAAGCCAACAAAGGTGGATGGAATTAAATTAATAATGCTCTATACAGAAACTCATCATTATAATATTTATTAATAATTATGCTTACTTGGTATAGTTGCAAGCTTGTAGCTATTGGCCACTGCTGTAGGTCTCATTTAAGCACGTATTCCTTCAAAGGTTCAGGGGGCCTCCCTGTCAAACCCTCCCCCGCCCCCTTCAGCTGCCTCACAATGACCTCTTGACAAATTCTAAAAAGGAAAACTGGGCCCAGGGCCAGAATTCTCCCCATGACCTCCTGCCATCTCACTGAAGAACATCATTTTGCACTCTTAGAAACTGTTTGTTTGTTTTTGAAATGCCATTCATCAATCCAAGAACCCAATAGTAATTGCAATTGATATAGCTCTGGATCATTTTGTTCATCTGCAAATAGTAAGCAGTGCTTGCTAAGGCAAACATGGAAATTAAAAATATGCATACTTAGGTTTTATCCACATTGGAGTACCTTGGTAAGGGAAACATGTTGACTACACAATACAGTCTTCATTTTCATCCTTTGCTGTCCTCCTTAGGTCCAAAAAAATAGAAGGATTTGGTAGAAGGTTTGTCACATTTAAAGTAATGTGTTTGACTTACTAAAAATATAATTTTTGTGTCATTTGTGTGTGAATCAGATAGCACTTCCCTGTGAAAGGACATTTGGATGGAAAACCTTTTCCGATTAATCACCCTAAATTTGCTGTCCTTCTAAGTTTTGAATCATAGAAAGATTCAGAATAAGAACTGCCTCATTTAGAGACATTTGTTTGTAAGTCACACACAAACTTCAGCTGATTTTTTTCTGACTCACTGAAAAAATAAATTCACAAGAGTAATTTGTTTGGCAATGGACATTTAGAAAGTACATTTAGATATATAACATATAAGTAATCTTTCCTGCTTTCTTTCTCTAAACCCTAGTTGTGAACTTCAGGAATTCAGGATAACTTCTTGAAATATCTATACAATCACGAATTTCAAAGTAGGATCCAATTTCAAAGGGCTTCAAACAATCTGCAAAAATGGTGGGCCTATTGAACCGCCATTATTTCTTTTTGGCAACATTACTATTGTTCATACTTTGGTTTAAAGGGTTTTCAACCACATAGCAATAGCCTGGCAGGCACGCTAACATCCTGGCAGCATCAGTATACCTCTCTTATTTTCACAACCTCACATTGTATAAGGGGAAATAATGACATTAACTTGTGCTAAGTTTGAAACATGTTTTCTAAAGAAACAAGCCTTGATTTCTTTCTTTGCTGTCCTCTTAAGGTCCACCAGACGTAGAGCAGGCCTGTGAAGCGAGCGTGAGCACTTGGAGTCCCAACGCCGGTCTGGACTCCAGTAGTGTTGGCTCAGCGTCTTGCCCACTTCAGGGCTGTATGCTGCAGCTGGAGTTTGCCTATCCACTGGTGCCTGACTCCCTCACTGTTTGGGTCACCTTCTTTTCTCTGGAGGAGACAGGACTGCCTGCAATCCACGACATTCTTCTGCTGACCCTCAGTGGTAACAACTTCTCGCTGGGCCCACAGTACGTGTTCTGTGACACACCATTGACACTTAAGCTAGATGTGAAGGAGGAGGTGTATGGGGTGCAGATCTTCACCATGGAGCAGCACTTGGAAATTGACGCCACATTGCTTGCCTCAAAGCCAGAGAATCCTCTGTGCCGGTCGTGTCATCCTCTACACTACAGGTTGATTCGACAGCCACCATTCACACATTCACCACATGGGCTGATCCTTCAGGAACCCACTCTGAAATATGTTGACAGGTAAGGTTTAGGTGTTTATATATTATTTATAAACTACTAAAGTGTTTAAATAAGTTTTAAATAAGGTATTTTTATACTTTCTAATTCGATACTTTCTGTTTTAGATCTCTATACTTTTTTGTACTATTTTTCTTTTAGTTTTTTATAATTTTATTATGCGCTTTAGTTGTTTTTATTAGTTTTTTTTAAATAAAGGTAGTATATATGTAATATATTTAAATAAAGGTTTAATTTATTTCAGTTTTAGTTTTTATGTCATTTATTTCCAGTTAGTATTTTAAATGCTTCAACTTTAAGAGGACTTGAGAAACAGAAAAGAGTTTAGAAAATTAAGTTAAAATATTCATATATTTAATTGATTTCAGCTTTATTGTACTTAAATGTCTTTATAATTTTAGATCTAGTTTTAATAATAATATCCTGACATCTATATTTGATATTTGACAGTACCTTAAACATATTCCTTATACGATTATGATTTGATTAGATTCAGGGGCCTGTGATAACAATATTAAATTATTATTTACCTATACACAACAAATTAGAGTTTTAAATGAAAGCTTCAATTCTAAGTTACTGCACCATGATCATCTGGCATTTATACATTTTAAAAGAGAATGCACATCTTGGTGGAAATACATAGAGCAGTCACTGGACGATGTGTGGAAATATGGCTAACATCAAAAATAAAAGTACAAAAGTTAACATTTATTGCACAGATACTGTCAAACTGCAAAAAAAGGGGTTGAAGGCCGTAATAACGGGTCCTAGCCCCATCTCACGGTGTAGCGAGCCGTGTATTGCACAGTCAGTCCCGGTTCCACAACCTAGTGCACTGTTTCAAGTTCAGTCGGTACCGGTTTCTCAGCCCAGCTGTGCTGTACAATGCTCAGTCAGTTTGCGTTTTACAGCTAAAAGAGCTGATCAAGTCCCAGACGGTCCTGGTCACACAGCCTGAGAAGCTGCAGTTGGCCTTTACAATGTCTAACCAGTCAGTAACGGGTCTCACTCCCGTAGCACGGTACAAGGGGCCGTGTTGAGTCCATTCTGTCCCAGTTACGCAGCCTGAGAAGCTGCAGAAGACCCTCATTGTTCCCAGTCAAGTTTTAAAGGGGCCTATCCCCGTTGCAAGGTATGAGGGGCCTTGTATGGTCCTGTCAGTCTTGGTTCCCCAGCCAGTCGAGTTATCCGAAGCCTGTGACCCTGACTCAGGGTGGCCGGATCCGCCAGACCCAGTCTGTGATCCGGAACCAGAGTTTTCAGTTGGTCTAGTAGAGCGTACTCACGGCTTAGTCGGTCTCGAAAGGCACATTTATTCCCAGTCCGGTCTCTAAGGGCGTATTCACCTTCTAGGTGGTCTAGAAGGGTGTCACCTCTGACTGTTGGTTACGAAAGTTCACAGTCACAGTTCACCGTTCTCTGCCTGCTCCTCCCTGGTGGTCGCCTCCGCCGCCTGCTCCGCCCTGAGGGCATTGTCATCCCTGCCGTCTGCCCCGCCCCGGAGGGCATCGCTTCCGTTGTTCCTGCCCAGGTGGGCTGCTCCGCCTTGGAGGCACAAGTGAGCACGTTGCCTGGCAAGCCCAGGTGGGCTGTTCTGCCGTCATCCATATCAATGTATCGTAACGGCCCCTAGTAAGGATGAAATATTTGTCCCTCTTATGTTCCTCATAAGAATAATTTGCACTGGAAAACCTAGATGTATGAACTCTTAAAAAGGCTCTGAAAAGTTATCCTTTGCTTGTCAACTTGGCTGCCAACATAAACAAATAATTACTGAATGCGCTAACACTATTCAAGACATTTCTAGGAACACTGGCACATGATGTTTTAGCTTTTGCCATGTGTTGATGTGATTTGACGCTGTATGAATGTCTCTTAGGTACTATGTGTGAGGTCTTTAAACATATCCTTTACTCCAGGGCTGGAGGTTCAGGTCAGCTCGAAGAATTTCACAGCCAGCTTGTTGTCATCTGAGAGATAGATGCTGAAGTGCTCCTAGGCAGTTTAACTTCATGGGATACTCATAAATTCTGAGTGGCCACAAAACAGTTGGAGAGTGTTTGAAGAGCCTCTGCCTCTTTGATAACAGCAGAAAAACTGTCAGATTGAAAGACTCTAGCTAGTTAGCCTTCACAATGATTTCAGGTTAATTTCTTGAAATAACTGAAGTAATAATCATGAAACTAGACTTTTTAAAATCTGTAAAAATGGCTTATTGGGCATCTATTTTTTCTGTCAGGGAAATATGCCTCTTATTAATAGGTCATTAATGAAGACTTTAGTCATTTAGTAGGCTGGCACTTTGTGTGCTTCCTTTTGTGCTTTTTTTGTGTTGGACTTTTTTTTCCAGTGCTTCTGAATGCTGGGCCCTCAAACAGAACAAGACCACACCTCAGTTGGTGGCCTGCCAATAATGTGTACATTAGCTCACACAACAATCTACTCGGTGCATATAAACAAGACCCTATGGGAACCCACTGAACTTCAGTATCCTTACACTGGGTTGTTTTGGGTGTCTTTTCTTGTTTCCAAAAAGTTGGCTGACAAGTGAAAAGTACAGTAAATACAGTGACAGCTGCAGCAGCAGTACGTTAGGAAAAGACATGCAGTTCTTTTCATCTTAACACTGAAATATCTACATATTTTAAATATATATAATATTTAGAATTGTAAAAAGTCTTAACAAATTTTTGCAGAACTAAAGTAGTATTTATACTGACATATTCAAACATACATTAAAGCAGTGTTTAGTTTGTAGTAGCACAGTCCAAGTTGTGTTAGCAAGCTATCCATATCCAGCCAACAGCTTAATCTGCTCAGATAATGTGGATTTTAATTGAAAAGGCTTGTTTTATGTATTAATGCTGCACAGCTGTATTCACCAGATGGTAAGAAAATGTAACAGTGTATCAGCAGGCTTGTACCGCTCTGGGATCAGCGAAACACTCCCTGCGACGGAAATTCATAAATGCAGAGCAAAAGTGCTGTTGCAAAAGCTGTTGTGAGGAGTAATACAGGATATTTCAGAAAGACTTCTACTTTTTTTTTTTTTGTGAACAACTCTTTATTGTTTATTGGCAGTCAAATTCAGGATAGTACAAAAACAGTTCCAATGTAGACTGCGTTCATATAGAAAGACTACTTCAGCTAAAAGCTAAATCCAGGAAATTCATTATTCAGTAGAACAAGTGATTCCTCGAGTTTGGCTTCCTTAAGGGAATTTTACACTAACTTCTAGATCTTAGACTTTTGAGTAATGTTTTTTTTATTATTGCACTAAGGCTAGTCTAAAGGAATTTCTGCAGTAGTTGAATTTGGTATGAACGACAACAAGGCCTGATGCCAGTTAAAGAAACAGTATTGTGTTGCTCCTTAATCATACATTATTTGATCTTATTCATGTTTAACTTGTCACCAAAGTGGTGTTATCGGTCGTTGTTGTTGTTGTTGTTGTGACACATAATTTATTACAAAATGTATACAGTGTTATTGCTTTCATTGAGTTTTATTATAGCAGTATAATCCATTATTGCAAAAATAAGTTGTGTATGCTTTATATGGGATTAATAATAATTTAAATATATACTAATATATAATGTAAAATTATTATTATTATTATAATACTGTTAAACTGATCTTTTTTCCTTTTTCCTTTGTTTGAATGCTTTAATTTGATCAAAATAGTAAAAACACATCATGACTGATGACATTATTACAATTGAATATTGTATAATTCAGTAAGTCAGAAGCGTTCGAATTCATCTTTAATCAAGGTCGACAGGCAGGGTCAGTAACACAGAAAACAGCAATGCAGACAAGACAGAATCGTAGTTGAATACCAGGCAGAGATCGGGGCAGGCAGCAATCAACCACAACCGAGGCAGTAAACAATTGTAGAAGAGTCCAGGGTAATACACAGAAAAGGGAACTGCAATAGAGAATGCTCAGAAATGTGACTGAAGCAAATAAGACTTCGCGTCTAACCAGACCGGGAGCATGGTTTATAAAGGGGATGCTGATGAGGAACACCAGGGCCGGTGATTAGCCCTAGGTATGGGGATTATGGGAAATGCAGTCCTACAGAAGGTTAGTACACTGGTGAGGGTTCCCTCTGGGGGTGATCGGAGAGAGCCACATAGGTGCGGTTTGTGACATAGCCCCCTCTCTGCGAGGGGCTCCTGAAGCGAGGGCCGTTTTGATGCCGAGGCCGTCCACAAAGTCTGGGGGCTGCTTTCTCCAGATGGTTTCTGAAAAGACTGTTAATTAATAAACAATATAAATATAATATGGATGCAAATACAGATAGAAATCCTATGAATGATCACACTATTACACTATTGCATCTAGCTCACGTGCCTCGAGCATGTGTCTAACTTGTCTGGCAAACAAGCCTAAACATGTTCTCTGAGAGTCTATGCATTATAATACAGTTTACAGTTTTGTTTGAAATCAGAGGTGAGTGTGGGATCCAGGATGTCCTGGGAATTTACCCAAGACCATTCCTTCAAACTGTAGCCTTCCCAGTCGATAAGGTATTGCAGGTATCTGCCTCGGTGTCTGGAGTCGAGGATTTTATGGACTCAGTAGGCTTCCTCACCATCAGGATGATCAAGGGAGGGGTATTGCTCTCCGCGACCTTGTCCTGGTCCCTCTCTCCTCTCAGCCCACCAGTGGGTTTGAGCAGCGACATATGGAAAGTGTAATTAGGTAATTAGCTGGCAGTTCAAGACGATAGGAAACTTGGGTAATTTGTCGCAATATTTTGAATGGACCCACGTACCTAGCACTGAGTTTCTTGCAGGGCAGACAAAGACGTTGATCTTGGGATGACCACCAGACCCATTGCCCAGGCTCATAGGTGGGACCCTGACGACGAGGGCAGTTAGCCTGCTTGCTTGCTCTTTGTACCGCATGAGATGAGCGTGGACGGTATCCCATGTCTCCTCACTTCGCCGCAGCCAGTCATTGATGGTCAGGCGGTTAGAGGGTTCCCCTGACCACGGAAACTTGGGTGGTTGGCATTCGAGGATGCACTGAAACATGGTCATGCCAGTAGAGGTTTTCCGTAGGGAGCATACTCTGTCCAGATCTGAAAGCAGCTAAAGTCCTGTTGGCTATGATGGCAATCTAAGAAACCGTGCTAACTCCTAATTGAGACGTTCTGCCTGACTGTTGGATTGAGGCTGGTATCCTGATGTGAGGCTGACATTGATGTTCAATTGAGAGCAGAAGGCGTGCCAGACTCGGGATGTGAATTGAGGTCCCCGGTCTGAGACTATATCGTCTGGTAACCCCTAAAAGCGAAACACTTGCTCCATCATGACCTCAGCAGTTTCCCAGGATGTAGGAAGCTTGACTAGGGGAATGAGTTTACAAGCTTTAGAGAAGCAGCCAATTACATTGAGTATGGCAGTGTAGTTTCTGGATGCTGGCAAGTCAAATCAATGGCTATATGTGACATGGGATGTTGAGGGACTGGTAATGGTTGGAGGAGGCCTGCAGGTCATTGATGATGTTGCAAGTGCGGCAGTTTGGCTGAAGTTGTGGATAAACCTCCAATAAAAGTTGGCAAAGACCAGGAAGCGCTGAAGTTCTTTTACAGGTCTGAGGTTGTGGCCAGTTATCCACTGCTTGTACTTTCTGTTCGTCCATAGTCACCCCCTCGGTGCTGATAACATATCTCAGGAAGGCAGTCTTGGTTTAATGAAACTCACACTTGAATTTTAGCGTAGAGCTGGTTCTCAATAAGATGATGCAGAACAGCTCGAACATGAGCGACATGGGATTAATAATCCTTTAAATATATGAGAATGTCATCAATGTACAATGATGATGTGTCTGTTGAGAGTGTCTCGGAATACCTCATTGATTAAAAGGTTTGAAAAAATGGAGGGACTATTGGATAATCTGAACGGCATAACCAAATACTCGGGTTGTTCGAGAGCGGCTAGGATCAAAGACAACAATAGTGGTCCTGCTGCTGGGTTGTTGCCCTCCTACGGCCTCCTCCATGTCTCCTGATGTACTGGCCTGTCTCCTGGTAACGCCTCCATTTCCTGGACACTACACTGACAGACACAGCAAACCTTCTCGGCACAGCTCGCAATGATGTGCCATCCTAAATGAGCTGCACTACCTCAGCCACTTGTGTAGGTGGTAGCACCGCCAGCATTCAAAAGTGACCAAATTATCAGCCAGAAAGCATAAGAACTGAGAAGTGGTCACCACCTGTAGAACCACTCCTTTATGGGGGTGTCTTGCTAATTGCCTATAATTTCCACCTGTTGTCTATTCCATTTGCACAACAGCATG
>JAUCMT010000105.1:18399817-18410183 GCA_032357475.1 Enteromius thamalakanensis
GCCTATAATTTCCACCTGTTGTCTATTCCATTTGCACAACAGCATGTGAAATTGATTGTCAATCAGTGTTGCTTCCTGTGCAGTTTGATTTCACAAAAGTGTGATTGACTTGGAGTTAAATTGTGTTGTTTAAGTGGTCCAATTCAAATTTTTGAGCAGTGTATAAAAAGTTAAGCTATAAGCTGTTATTGAGTTATATGGAGTTGTTTCTCAAAGACTAAGTTAACAGGAATCATTTGTTGAGATTTGCTTGATTCTTAACTTGTCTCGACTTGATTCATTGTCTTTTATTTTGTCTCATGTTGTTGTTATCTGTTTTTCTCACTTCTTCTATCTTTTAGTTCTCAATGTGGGTGGCCTTTCCTGATCCTTCATTGCTTTGTGACAATTAGCTAGAGATCGTTTTCATATCGTCCAGGAAAACAAGGGCCATAAAATGTTTTGTCAGCTCCAGAGTGGCGCAAAATTACATGGCCATTTCATCCTCCAGGTGCAAGCCTAGTTCGGCTCCAATAGAGGCAGGCAATCACTCATTGTGACCAGTGAAAGCAGCCCCAATCAAAGTGGTGTCTGGCTAAAAGAGGCAGGCTTCCTAATGAGAGCTCTTCAGTGTAGCAGGGGAATGTGCTATAATATCGGATCTCACCCAAAGAAAAGCCGCTATAGATCACTGCTGCTACAGTATGGAGAGTGATTAAGCAGCATGGCCTCTGAGATCCTCCATAAGGCTTCACACACCCCTGTTTTCATTTGCAGATTTATAAATATTATGATGTCATAGGGCAAAAAGACAAAGTGTTGTAAAATAAAATCCAATCTTATAATTTAAAGGTATAGTTCAGCCAAAAATGTAAATGTTGTGATTAGTTACTCATATGCTTTGTAAAATGCAAACTGTGAAGTTTCTGAGCATACTTTACCCAGATATTTTTGCAGAATCTTACATTAATATAACAACAATTCATAGTGACTTAAAATTCTATTAAAAAAATGTTACTCTTTGTTGAATAATTGCTTTAAAGCTGTGAAAAATGTGCATGATTCATGACTTCAGAATAGGGTCCATTCACAAGCAAGGCATTCTGGGTTAGACATCTGTGTTTGTGCAGTGTCTCTTTGTTTTCCTGTAGTAATCTGAAGAGATTACGTATTACCTACTTGAGGGTCAACGTTGCAAGAATTTAACATTTTCCCCCAGAGCTGCCATGGATTCCAGCGGCGTGTTTCTCTTTCATTCATAGAGCATATAGTAAGCAGCACTTGATGGATCTCTTGGGTTGAGTTGCGGTTTGACCAAACATCTGTGGTTCGGTAAATTATATGATTGAGGTTGTGTTGTTGTTTTATTTAGCCATATGAAATCTGATTTTGATTTTAAACGACAAATTATTTCCACTCCTTTGAAGTAATTAGGTTTTTAGATCATCTTTCTCCTCCTAAACACTTTATGCAGCAAGCAGCTGCACAGAGGGCTTGGCATTATGAAATCCATTTCTTTGATTTCTTTTGAAGATATACTATAATATGATTTTTCCAACATCTGGGCTGAAAGACAGAAGTACCTTCAAAAAAAACTGAGGAGGATGAGTGTGCTCCTCTATAGAGCTCGATTACAAGCAACAGATAAGACGGATTTGTATATCTCACTCCTCTGCTAGTTTGCTTCAAAGTCCAGCTGCATTTAAGTGCAAAAAACACATAATTTATGCATGTGTGTGTAATGTGTATATTTATTGTATATTATTGTATATATAAATACAAACTCATTAATATTTATTTATATTATATTAAGAGAAATATGTTATGTTTATATATTAAATATATTTATATATATATTAATATACAGAATATAGCTTTATAAATGTGTATGTACATTTTCAAGATATATAATGTATGTGTGTGTATTAATATATACAAAATAAATACACACATATATATTATAATTGTTTGACAACACTAATATATATATGTATATATATTAGTGTTGTCAAACAATTAATCGCATCCAAAATAAAAATTTTCTGATTTAAAATAAAAATTATCTACTATACACTTTATCTACTATATATATATATATGAATTATTAATTTTGAAATGATTCTAGATTAAAATGGCTCATTTGAAATCTGCCAAAGGTTTTCAGAATATGTGTGCTACCTAAATAATGACTAAAAGTAAATCCCTATTGGGACGGGACTAGTTTTACAGCGGGTCGTTAGAGAATGTTTTGTTTCACAGGCGTACTTGTTGATTTTAATCCCATCTGAATCTGCCATGTGTGTGTTTTTCTCTCACAACCTTTGAGATAATTCTAGAGTCCGGATGCGATGCCTGTGATATTTTTCACAATGCGTTTCCTTGTGTGTTGTAGCCAACACAATAGGCCGTAGATCCTCTTAAGCCGAGTTCTGACTGCACGATTTTAGCCCTGATTTTGACTCACCGACAGGTTTTGAGACATCGCCGACAAATGCCCGAAATCACAGGCAAACCGGTGCTCGTGCAGGCGAGTGACAATCAGTCACAGTCTGAACTATCAATGACGTGATCTGAGAAAACCGCCGACATGTTGCCGACACCCATGAGATATTTGGCATGCTAAATATCTGGACCTGTCTGTGATTCAAAATCATGCTGTGTGAAATGTGTTCTGACTGAATAACATCGCCGATTACCTACAGCCAATGAGAGAGCCACATCCAGAGCAGCGGGAATTTAGGGGGAGTTAAGAAGGTATAGAAGGTAATTATCTTCGTCCATAATCTTCTTTTCGTTGCAAATGAGCGCACATGCAATTTGTATGACAAGCTTATTTTGCTTGCAATTATTTTTAATAATAATCCCAGCCTCACTTGAGAACTCCGGTCTCGCACAGGTGATCTCGCGTTGTCTTCTCGTGTGTGTTTGGTACTGAGACAAGTTGGCGATTCTTCCTGTTGTAAAGTCAAGCAATGTGAAAGCCTCTACCCCTGATCTATCATACAGTTTGAACCACTGATCTATATAATGAACTGGATATATAGATCAGTGGTGTGAACACAGCAGCATGAAAACATCTGTGACATGACTGCTTTGAAAATCGTGCAGTCTGAACTCGGCTTAACCTAACAGTTCTCTAATACTTCTAATACTCTAATAGAGTCAGAATAATGAGCATTAATAAATATGTAGGTGCAAAGTTACTCATTACTATAATGTTTAAAGTGGACTATCAAAGTAGGTGCAACCAAATATAACTCTCACCTGAATATTATAGAACTTGCAGATAAAGTAAACTTTATTCCAAAACCCATTGATAACCAATTGATAAACAAGCAAATTTGTGACTTGTCATACTTATTGCTCTGTTGTTGGATTTGATTGCTTCTATTGTACTCATTTGTAAGTCGCATTGGATCAAAGCGTCTGCTAAATGACTAAATGTAATCTATAATATATCCAAAAATCATGTACACACGTTGTGTATGCAATACTGCTTTAAAATTGAATGAACAGAAGATATCTTTTTTCTGCCTACTTGCAGAGTTCAATTTTTTTGAAACAGAGCTGATATCTGTGATATTCCTCAAAAGCATGATAAGACATGAACCTTGCTTTAGCTTACGACACAATTACAAAGATGACCCCTTGATAATCCTTTGAGACTAGATTTATGACTTAGAGACTCCTTCCTCTAGCTTGTAGTTGCACTGTTTGTATTTGTTTTGTTCTTTAACAGCAATTTAGCCCCTTTTATTTTTGACAGGGTGAACTTACAGGGGATTTTCAAAGGATTCGACATAAAATCAGTCAATAAAGGTTTCAACACAACCGGTTGAAACTAGTGTTGTGTCACAGGGTGCCAACATTATAAGAGCCACCTGGATATGACTAAAAAGTGATTGATTTATGCTTCAGGCTTGATAGATGAGGTTGAAACTAAGCAAAAGATTAAAGTTTTTTTGTTTTGTTTTTTTGGCTAAAAACCCAAATGTTTGTTTATGACTCAGATGCTTATTATGTTCCAATGTTGAAAGGAGTAATTAGTTGGGAGGATAATGATATGAGTTGAGATGGAGCGAGATGTGTTAATGCTGCTTGACCACAGTTATTTTTATGTAATGTATATCTGCTGGTGTTTTAACTGTGATCTGAATCTTCAAGAATGTGACTTCATAGTTTAACCCAATATTCATTTTCCAACAGAACATTACCATGTGCATCAGAATATGTTAAGACAAGTTTTGTTTCAGAAATCAATCCAACAGTGTTGTTTAAATGCACATGTGGTGAATCACTCAACAAATCTCAGTTCCACCCAGTTTTACTGTTTTATTCTGTCATTAATGTTTTTTTAGTGTGGATGAAGATACTACACATTTGCCATGGTTTTAATGATTCATTAATGATTGATAATATTGCTTTATATCTTAAATCTACCTTATCTACTTTACAGTAACAATAGAATAACCTGGCATATGTATTAACAGATCAAGAGCACTGCCATTTCTTTCGTTTTCTAATGTTATTTATATCCAAAATATAGATTTGCATACAGAGTAACAAATTTGTTATTAAAAGCACGCTGGCACGATGTTGGCCACTGCTGACTACAATGTGATCCGGGAATATCCTACATCTGGGTTTTCTAGGGATTTTCCCCATATCACGTAAGACAAAACTTAAGACATGAGAGTAATTGCGAAGACTTTTTTTCTTGTTCTTTTTTATATTTTATTACTCCAGAGACACTCCTGATGAAAATTTCGATGAAATTTGCTTAGACCTCAGTGAGTGCTATATTTCAATATTATAATTATGTATTTAAATGTCATAAAGTATGCCATTATCCCACAATGCACAATCATCATATACCATAAAATAAATATAGTACATGAATCAGTACAAAACGTAGGACAGGATTTAAAGGGGTACCTGAAATTCTCTCAGACAACCCCCCCAGACAGCATGCATAATTTTAGATTTAACAGCACTCTTGAATCCATAATGACGCACATACTAGATAAGAAACCAATTCACCCTATTGTGAGCCCAAAGTGTAAAGCCCAGGCAGATAACTGAAGCTGGATAGAAAAGAAGGATGTATTGTGGCTGCATACTGCTTTATAATGGCATTTTAATGGTAAAGGAAACACAACAACAATCTTTGATCTGTCTGCCTAGATCACTTTACTTTTTTTTCCTGGAAACCTTCATCTTTAGCTCTTTTTCTCAGAAGTGTGATTTGGCATTGTTTTTTGCTACAGACATCAGAAAAGAAAGCTTTTAAGTCATTTTAAAAATCTAAAAAGCCTATTCTTCACATTTCTTCAAATCAAACAGTTTGTCGTGTTCAGGATGTATTTTCCATATATGGGATACGTTAAGGTTAGGATTTTACTATAATAGTGCTTGGCAATGATTAATAACTAAAAGAATGTAATATACTGCATGTTTGTTTTTTACATGTGTATTTACATGTACATATTTATATTCATTCAATTATATTATATATAAATATTTGTAATATATAAACATAACATATTTTCTTAAATATATTTATGTGTGTGTGTGTGTGTATAAATAAAATAACTATGAACAGTACACACACATATATTGATAATTTTAGATTTGATTAATTGCAATTAATAATTTATACTATAAATTAAATAACTGCAAAATACACTGCTCAAAGAAATAAAAGAAACACTAAAATAACACATCCTAGATCTGAATAAATGAAAAATTCTTATTAAATACTTTGTTCTTAACATAGCTGAATGTGCTGACAACAAAATCACACAAATCACACATTATCAAGATATCAAGACCATGAGAAGTGGTCTGTGGTCACCACCTGCAGAACCACTCCTTTATTGGGAGTGTCTTGCTAATTGCAATTATCATTTCCACCTGTTGTTCATTCCATTTGCACAACAGCATGTGAAATTGATTGACAATGAGTGTTGCTTCTAAGTGGGCAGTTTGATTTCACAGAAGTGTGATTGACTTGTGAAGTGCTCCCTTTATTTTCTTGAGCAGTGTATAATACCTGTAATTCATATGTCAGATAAATATTCCTTTGCTATATATTTTTATTCTCTCCAGTGTTGGGGAGTAACCTGTCTAAAAGTGACCTATAAAAGTGATCTATTTCAGTAATGTGAGAGTGACAAAGTTTTTCTACATCATTTTTCTACATATTAAAAGTGATTTGTATAATGATTTATGTATTTTTAAAATATGTATAGACTTACACTTCTGAGTTTTGAACTAGAAGAATAAAATTGGGGTTGACCACTGAAGCCCTTAAAATCATATTTAATGTTAAACTTTATTAACTGTTAGAGTTTTTGAACCTCTTGATCTTTTGTACATTCAATGACTAGATTGCCATTATGATTACACGTAGACCGTAAATGCGATGATATGTTAAAGTAACACACCATAGAGTCCTCAAAAGTCAAAGCATAAAGAGATGGTGAAGATTATAAGAAATGTTCATTTCGTTTTTCTTTATTTCTAGGCTAAAGGCCAGTATGTATGGCACTTGGCTTCACAAATGCCAGTCAGTTTAGGGAGTGTTATTCCTGCAGGAGAGGTTGATGGGATTGTTCCCCTGCTTTGCACTGACCCTGAGGCTGAGGACGTTAGCACTGCAGTGCAGCCACATCCATCTCTGTCACTCCACTACTGAGAGCGGTCAGGGCAGTGAGGACTCTGTGCTGTCAGGATATAACTCCATACCTCAATCCTTAAATACGTCTCTATCTCATACAACCCCTCACAATCTAAATAACTCTCACTTCTACTAACCTAGAAAGCCTTTTGGAATGCTGATGTTGAGAACACTTTCAGGCATGTCCTTCTCAATTTTTGCCTTTAGTGGAAATCCACTGTCTGATTGTTCAAGGGAACTGAGAGAAAAACGATGTCTAAACCTTGTAACCTTCTTGTATATTTATAATCATAAAAGACCTAAGTGACCAGTGCAAATGAAAAAAAAAACCTTCACTTTCACCCACAAATGAAGATTTAGTTTACTCGCCCTCATGTTCTTGTGTTTTTTTCTTCTACAATGGAAAAAGGGAAATATCGGTGAAGAGAGTTAATGCAGGTGGCAGTACATAGTTTCCATGACCTGTAAGGGGAAAAAAAAACATCATAAAGGTAACCGTTTCAACATATTTTAGGTTAAATTATGTATAAAATCACAACTCCAAATTCAAAACTGAAAAAAAAAAAAAAATTCACGGAACTAAAAAACAGGCCAAAATGTCTTCTAAGAATTGTAACTGAAATGTAATTTAATCTAACTTTAAATTTGATCTAACAGTGTAACCTTGGACTTTGGCAAAATAGGCTCATTGGACATACGGGCCTCTTCATATATTTCTGCAAAACTGAAAAACGGCGGAACAACAGTGTCAGAGTCAAAGCATAAGAATGGTCAATATACAGGCGAGAGTCTGTAACAGAAAATCCAATAAATAAGACAGAGTAATACTAACACAGGACGAGAAACTAGAACTAGGTGTACAGTGCAATGGACCGTGAGAAACAGACAAAGATTTCCGGATTAAATACACACGAAACTAGGTCAATGGGTGGAGCTAGACAATGAATTGCTGTGGTGACTGATGAGTAAGGCGGAGACATGAATGAACACACGTGACAACACAGAGACATGAATGAAAGTCCGGGATGAAAACAGAATGAGTTTGTGAACGTGAGTCCAGGCATGAAAACAGACAAAAAACACAGAAAATGTGTTGGGCGCTGAAGTGCCATCCCCAGAACAGGATGATTTTCTGCCACTAAAAAATAAATTAATAAATAAAATAGCAAGAAATGTGAAAATTGTGAGTTTATGTCTCACAAATCTCATGTTAAGTCTCTCAAACTTTTGAAGTCTTGTGAGATAATGTGAGATTAAAAAGTCGCAATTTCATATTTTTATTTATTTTTATCTCCTGGCAGAAACAGGCTTCAATATAGCATTTAGTTATTTTTCAAGGTCCTCGTCCTCACCAAGGACACTCTAGTTTATCCCCATCCACTTTCCTGTCCAGCAAAGTGCCAGTTTTACTCAATGAATACTGCTAATGCTAATCAGAGAGTACATCTCACAAGGTAATCTTCCATACTAAATATTCATAACATCGCAGAGAGGCTTATTGTACTTAGAACATTGATTTGGGTTTGCACAGTTCCACACAATTTAAGCAAAGACCTGATTGGAATGTCAAAATACTCCTCCATTACTGAAGTCTTGTCTTACCGAAGCAGAACTGATTTGAGCCTCCTGACTGATTGTATTGCTTGTGGTAAACATGCTCTGCTCCTCCATGTGCTTCAAATTGTCTTTTTGGTCCATGAGGATATTTGCTTTTTTTTGCTCACTAGTTCATTTAATTGTAATTTGGAGAAGATAATTGTGATCTGTATTGCATATTACAAATTAAAGCATATGTACAATTTTCACACAACAATATTTAATGTACATATACTAAAATATTCCAGTAGCACCTCTGCTCTGAAAATGTGTTAGTCGGTGAAGGAAGTAAAGATTACTATTTTAAATCAATCAGTCAAATCACTTAAAACGTATTACTGTAATGTATAAAGCTAGATATTAAAACTGGACAAACTATCTTTACATGGACATTACATTTGCAACATAGCTATAGGGCAACAAATAATATTCTGCAGGAAAAAATTCTAGGGTATAAACCATTTTCAAGTCTTATTGTAAGTCAGTTTGAAATATTTATCATGCAAGAAAAAAAAAATACAAATACTGCAGTAAAAACATCCCTTGAGGCTACTGTAATATAGCAAGTTAATATTTCAGTTTTTTTCAGCAGTGGTGTCTGGTGAACAGTTTAAATACTGTTAGTGCGACCAATGGTGAGACTATTTGGAAGTCAATTGCTGGAATTCCAACAGAGATGAAATGATGATGCAACTTTAACAACACAAATGCAATGCTTGGAAAACTGTATACATGCTGGCTAGTCAGAATTTTAAGATACTTGTTAAAAAAAACATTACATGAAAAAGATCTAGTTTCCCTAAGTTTTAGTGAAATTGAGATCTGTCAGAAAGTGAAGGACATTGAGTTTTTCTTCAGACACAATACAGTTATAATGAATTTGGCCGGATATCACTCTTATTGAATTACAGTATGAATTGAAAACAATTGGCTTTGTTGCTGCATGCTCTCATTGAGAATTTTACTGGTAGTCACTGGCTATAATACTTTACAGTATATCATCAGTATATCATCAGCACCATTCTTTAAAATATTGAATGGTTAATTTAGTTGATTAGTAAAAATAATTATTTTAGTTACTAGCATTGCACATGATTTAAATATGATTTAAGATTAAGTTAAAATGTTGACATCTGGTTCACCACCTACCTACAATAGAAAGGAAAGAAGGACATTTAATACTAGCCTGTCTTGACTGCTCTTGCAGCTATTTTCAGTTCATGTTTTTTCTTGGAAACCATTCCTCTGAGTTGTGAATAAGTACTTACCTGTTTGATTGAACCCACGTGTCTGCCTCCTTGACCAGATGTGACGTATGTCACTTTGGATCAAATTTGAGTTGACATGGGTATACACTCAACAAAAATATAAAAGCAACACCTTTGTTTCTGCTCCAATTTATAGTAATAGAATAAAAAATAGTGCACAGGTGTACCTTATACTGCCCACAATAAAAGGCCACCCTGGAATGTGCAGTTTTGTCTCACAGCTAAATAACACAGATGCCACTAGGGCTGGGCGATAAAACGATAACGATATGTATCGCGATAGACACAAGATCGATATCAATAAAAAATGTGTTCGATAAAACGTTCGATATTTTTTATTCTTTGTCAGAAGAAAACAGAGGTTGCGAAGCTAGTTTGGTTGCATTAACAAAGGCACTCGCTCTGTGGTAACCTGGCAACATAGGGAGGGAGTGATACGCTAACAGCCAATCATGTAACAGTATCAAGTTTGGTTGCGCTGTAACGTTGCCTCGCGCTGCTTTGCTGGACTGCTCTTCATAAACAAAACATGAGTGCCGCAGCGAGCGAGGAAGTTGTGAACAAAAGAGGAAAAGTCAGCTCGCCAGTATGGCAGTTTTTTGGATACTACAAGTCTGACCGTAGTCAGACAAATGTCGTCTGCAAAATATGCAAGACCGTCGTCCCCGCCAAGTCCGGTAATACAACCAACCTGATGTATCATCTTAGCCGCGCTCATCCTTTGGAGCACAGCCGTATTCAACAAATAACATCTCCAGCTGCAACACCGCACAAACAGCAGACCACCATGGACAGGTACTCTTCATCAGTGCCTTATGACAAAGACTCAAAACGTTACAAAGAC
>JAUCMT010000105.1:18410283-18448046 GCA_032357475.1 Enteromius thamalakanensis
TAAAATATCATTTATTCCTGTGATGCAAATATACAATTTTTTAAAGCATCATTCCTACAGTCTTCAGTGTCGTGAACTTTCAGAAATCATTCCAATATACTGTTTTTCTGCTCTAGAAACATTTATTATTATTATGTAACAATATTAAAAACAGTTGCTCTGCTCAAATTGTGTGTGGAAACTGATACTTTCTTAAAAATATCTATATTTTTTGTAAAGACTTTTGAAAACAAAATACACAAGCAGCAGATGATTTACAGTGGTTTGACATTTGAATATAGTGATTTTTAGACTAATATTCAAGACTGATCATAAACTTCAGTGTGCCTGTAATTCATCAATCAAAGCAATACAAATAGACTTATTTTAGTCAAAGACTATGGTTTATCAATAAATGAACATTGTGTTAGCAATTACTGAGTAAGGTTTGGGACACTCCTATTAAATTTGATAAACATGCAAGAATATCTTTTCTGAAGGTGCAGACATCAACATGTCACTGGAAATGTTGCACACCTGTTTCTGCAAACATTCTCACACACCTACAAATTGCTGCATAAGCTGGAAATCCAATTTAACCAGTAATTCTATTGCACTTTTCCAAAATTTCAACTTCTCTCAATCCTGATTATATGCATCATTTGTAGTGCTATAAATGCAACACTGCAAAGAAAACACATTAATTAACAAAAATTTTATAATATTATTCAATAAACAAACAGAAAGACAAAACAGACACATTATCAATTCATCTCAATTTGGATTTTTGTCACAGATGTGGATGTTTGGTCAAATGCCACATACTGTAGCTGCCAAACAGGCTTGTTATCTCAGATAACCTGTCAATGTTTAATTTCAGACTGACTCAGTGACAGCTGGTGGACGTCCGACGTGTTGCAGAAATTAAACACAGCACTCATCTGTTTGGTTAGGGATGATCTAATTGAATTTTCTGTTTCCTCATATCTGACTCGAAAAGAGATTGGATCTGATAATCCATTCCTGCTGTTGTTTACAAGAAAAGATAATGTAAACAGTAGAGACAGCGGTTATGCAGAGCTAATGAATTATCAGTATGTATTCTTTCTTTACTGCTACCTGGAGGTAACTCGAGTCACAATATCAGAGATTTGAGGGGCTTTTTGTTGTTGTTTTTTGATTTGAGCTTGTAAGCAACCACCAAGAACACCCTAGAAAAGACCAGGGATGCATTTCCCAAAAGCATCGTTAGCTAATTATTACTGCAACTCCAAAGTTTCATTGAACTCTATTGGTATCGACAGAACTTGCAATAATAGTTGCTTTTGGAATACAGTGACATTTAAAACATCTATACTTCATATCACCACCCTGGCAACCACCAGAACACCCTAGCAACTGCAAGAAACACACTATTTTCGACTTTTCACAACAACTATTTTCAATTTTGAGAAACAGCAAATCAACACATTATAATGATAGGATTCTAAAGGATTGTGTGACACTGAAGACTGGAGTAATGATGCTGAAAAATCAGCTTTGCATCACAGGAATAAATTGCATTTTAAAATGTATTCAAATACAAAACAGCTATTTTAACTCTTTCTCTGACATTGATGAGATATGTCGTCAACTGGGTAACAACGCTTCCCCTGCAAAGACAGGGTTTTTTATGGCAATCCCTGTTATAGGTGTATTATGGTAAGGAAAGCACTGGCACATGTCCTTAGTGAGTTACGGGGCCTCCAGGGTCTACCGGTCTAGAAACAACGACGACCCTCATAAAGGGAAGGATCAGAGATAATATATGTGTATATATACATATGTATACTTGTGTGTGCATAAATGTGTGTTTGTGTGTGTGTCTGTTTGTTCTGTTTACTAAATGCAATTTAATTTATTCATATAATTATTTACAGGTGAAAGAATATAATATCTGAATGTATTTTTCTCCATTGTCCAAAATGTTGTATCTTTTGATTAAACCTATCTGCATTCATAAAAATGAGCATTTAATCATCAAAAATGCTGGCGGTGGCTGGCAAACACTGGCGGAGAAAGGGTTAAACTGTAATAATGTTTTGCCAATATTACTGTTTTTAGTGACTTGGTGAGCATAAAAGACATCTTACAGATACTAAACTTTCAGCCCCACTTTATGTTAGGTGGCCTTATCTACATTGTACTTACATTTAATTTATTACACTGTTGATCTCTTACACCTTAACTCACTCTTAAACCTAGCGATACAACCAAATCTGTTCCTAACCTTACCTGTATCCACCTAAACAGCAGAAAAAGTGTTCTGCAATACAATATGAACACAATAAATGAAGTACATAGTTAAATCTCCCCTAATATAAAGTGTGAGCAAACTTTGGAATCATTGTAGCAGCAACCATCTTCACCATTTTTATTTACTTTTTCATTTCTTACTTAGGCCCGATTAAAATTATTTAAGCCTCGCAAGAAGAGGCAGAAGACCCCAGAGCATAAAGTTTTGTGTGTCACCACTGTCTCTAGTGCTGTCAGAGAAGAACTTCCAAGTAACATTATACAGCATTAAAATGTATAAAGTCATGTAGTCTGGGAGCAATTACTACTTCTATCTCTTGCAGGTCATTAAATGCATTCAGCTCTAAACTTTCCAGTGTATCCACGTCCTTAATCAAAACTCCAAATGGTACATGTGTTCACACGGCAGGTTCCCCTTGCTCCACATGTGCTGCGTATTGGAGCGGACAGACAGCGGAGCCACGCCAAGTGCGTTTTAATTACCATCTATCCTCGCTCGTGCCAATGCCTGCTGACCCACTACTGCGCTGCCAAGACACATCTGAATCAACTGTAATGAGCACATTAGCTAAGCATGTTAGCACAAGGAAAACAGGTTGAAGCCACAACAACAACAACAGCCAAGTCATGCTCAGACAGAGAGAGAGAGATCAGACAAAACAGAACGAGAATGAGCAGAGGACAGTCTGAAGGGACGCAAGAGGGAGAAATATAGCTAGTTCGTCTTTTTTCTCAAATCTCTTTAATTGGTGATGTACAATCATGCTGATTTCTAGGAGGTTTAATCAATGATGGCTGCAGCGTAGTAATTCCTCTGCGATTAGCTCCTGCAAAAGACTGCCCAGTCTTATTGGCAGAGCATTTTTTAGTATCCTGGTCTGAGTCTAACCATCAATAGGCTAAGTAATGTTGAGTTCATTTGTCGACTCAACTGTTTTACTATTGGCTCCAACTTTTACATTTTAATTATCCTTTGTGGTTTATATTGAGTAATCACGTCATTATTTAGAATTACTTTTGTCCAAAACAGTGGTATGACATTTTCAGTTTCATTGTGTTTACAGTTTAAAATTTGTTAAAGAAATTAAATCCACTCACTGCATATAATTACTGATGAATATATTGTGGGAGATGATTATATATATATATTAGTGGTGGGCCGTTATCAGCATTAACCTGCTGCGTTAACGCGAGACTCTTTTTGTGCAATATTTTTATTTAAAAATACCGTTGTTCATCTATTCACAAAGTTGGGTTGGGAGCTGGGTCTGTACTAGTCTCGAGTAGCCAGTACTTCAGACTGACTTAATTTTTCTGCAGTAATGGGGTTGATGTACCGGTCTGTCGTGGTGAAGAAGAGGCTGAGCTGCAAGGCGAAGCTCTCGATTTACCGGTCAATCTACATTCCTACTCTCACCTATGGTCATGAGCTTTGGGTCCAGAAAGACCGAAAAAACGAGATCCTGGATACGGGCGGCCAAAATGAGTTTCCTCCGCGGGGTGGCTGGGCGCTTCCTTAGAGATAGTGTGAGGAGTTCGGTCACTCGGGAGGAGCTCAGAGTAGATCCGCTGCTCCTCCACCATCGAGAGAGGCCAGCTGAGGTGGCTTGGGCATGTCTTGGGCCCCGGGGAAGAGCTATGTAGGACAGGCTGGAAGGAGTGTCTGGAGAGAGGGACGTCTGGGTGTCCCTGCTTAGACTGCTGCCCCCGCTACCTGGCCCTGGATAAGTGAAAGAAGACGGATGGATGGAGCCTTCTTTTTAACTTGTTTTTCATCAAAGGATCCAGAAAAAAAAAATCACGGGTTTAACATAATATTTGGTAGTATATAAAAAACATTGATAGTTCTAATAATACATCAGCATATTAGCATGATTTCTGAAGCATCATGTGTCACTTTAGACTGGAGTAACAGTCATGTTCAGTGAATATATGATCAGTGAGTCAAGTCTGATGTCAACTAAAACGCTTTACTAATTACCTGGCATCAAACAAACGTAAAAAGTAAACAACTCTCTTCGCAAAAATGATGGTTACTGACAAATACTCAATAGGCCGAAGTGACATGCACATGCTAAAACTTCCCAAATGCTATTAAAACATCCATCCGGTCTCAAAGCCCGAACTTTGTGCTGACGTGGGAGAAGGGGGATGTTAAAGAGATATATATGAGACATTTAAACAGCCAGCTCATGACAAGGTTATTGTTGTGTGGGCCTCCAGGTCGGGTGAAGATGAGGAAAGAGTAATTGAGCACTTTGGAGGACATGCAGTGGATGCAATTACTGCGGCGTTACAGCGTGCACTGAGGGAGTGCCTACTGCCATCCATAAAAACGTCTGAAAGAGAGTAAATCAAACGGACTAGAAGAACAAGAATCACTTCTTGCTTTTCTTGTCTTCCCTTGCTCGCACTTAAACTTTGCTAAACAAAAAAAATTAAAATGAAAAACATTTGTATAACATTTAACAGGACCCAAACTAATTTTTATCGGCTGTACAATACAATAAAAAACATCAGTTACAGAAGTAGAAATAGTTTGCAGGATACATTTCAAAACAGTAAGCATTAATATTGGATTACATCATGTTTTAAATTTTGAACTGGTCATTAAATGAGAAAGTTAATTTGCTAGAAATGTACTCTCAGGCAATGCAAGATGTAGATGAGTTTGTTTCTTTATCATAAAGGATTTGGAGAAATGTAGCATTTCATCACTTGCTCACCAATGGGTGATCTGCAGTAAATGGGTGCCGTCAGAATGAGAGTCCAAGCAGCTGAGAAAAACATCACAGTAATACACAAGTTATCCACATTGCTTCTTCAAAAGCAAAAATCTGCACGCTTATAATAAACAAGTTTCTTAATAAGCCATTTTTAACTTTTAACTGATCAAGCTTCCTGCTAAAATATCCTTTATCCCTATTATTGGTTTCTCCAGTGAAAAGGCTGGCTTGCCGGAATCAGGAGAGAAATATACACTAATGCTGTTTGCATGCAAAACAGGGAGGAACAGTTGTTAACAAAAATGTCAGTGGATTTTGGCTTGAGAGGACAACAGGGGGTGGGCTTTTTCACTGGAGGAAGCCTTATTATGGACTTTTAAAGCTAAAATGCCTTAATGATGGATTTGTTTCTTTTAAACATCCAGCTTTTTTTTTCACGAGATGCGCTGGAGTCATGTGAATTACTTACGGATGATTTTTCGACGGGATAGGCTACTTAGATTAGAACACAATTCTTGTGGTCTAATAATTTTTTTTTCTCTCCATCAAAAAGCCTTTTTACCTGGAAATACAGTCACATGTCACATCAGGGAAGCAAATGGGTCGCAAACGGGCTTTTTTTCAAAACCCTGACCTTAAAGTATGAGGAATTACAGTATGTTCTTTAACCGATAAAAATACAATCTACAAACTCTGCCTATGTTGTAGACTTGCGTTTCAAGGACACAACAGCTCAATACAATAATTCAGTTAGACAGCGCTCAATTAGATAGAAGGTAAAACATATGCTCAGAGTCAGACGTCTTATTGACTCATCAGGCCAATTCAATCACTTATCATTCCTATCATCTGTCTTGCAGGTAAATTGGCACCATAATAGCACAATGTTTTCCACAACAAGTCATCTAGCTTGTCAAGAAAATCAAATCAAATAAAATAATAAGCCCTTTTGACCATTACTAACTATATGATGCTTAACTCCCATTTTCTTTTTTAAACTACAATAAGTTTTATTGGCACCTTGTGGTTGAAAGGTGCATTCATTTTCCACGCATTGAAAAAAAAATGAATAGTACTTTTGAGAAATATCATTAAAATCATGGTCACTCACATGCGATGCGGACTATACAGACATGGACAATTGATGTGTGATTTTTATTTGCATCAAGGTCTTCCCTTTGTACTTGATGTTTTCCTTCCTTGACTAACCGCCTATGTACTGTTATTGTTGCAAACACAATATGAGTCAGTATTGCTTCAGTATGAAAGCAAATGTCAATGTATATTACTGTATTTATTATTGCATTTAGTGTGTCTACGGACTGCTATCAGTTTAAATTTCTATTCCCCTATATACTGATAAAACTGCACTAGAAACACTATATAGACAAAGCAGGAAATAAAAGGTAAAAAAGGTAAATACAAACCAATAATATGTTTTTTTACTTTACATCCTTATTTTAAACGACAGCAGCAGTATCATACGTGTAGATTGCATCAAAAGTTTATAAATTTGAATATAAATTTCTTCATTGATTATGGTATTTCAGAGCTGTCGTCAATCAATACTTCCACTATGTACTGCTGAAACCCTGGGCCGGCCCGGGCCAATTTGCTACCCTAGGCGAGATTTTATCTAGTGTCCCTTACCTCACAGCCCATTCCACCAATAATCATTGTATTCAAGACACTTCATAGCCTTGTCTTGTTTTTTTTGGAAACCGGTAATTTGTTCAACGACACAACCCTGGCCCCTAAATCCGATCCCGCACTAGCCAACTGAGGGATAGCTTTTTCCCCACGGCTATCAGGCTAATAAACAATCAGAACAAATACACCTAGCAGCATACTCCCACTATATCATATGCTATGCACAGCTCCTGATCACTGGACTTTATGCACACATTGCACTTAATACAATAATATATCTGTCACACTGTAAACCATCCTATACACACCCATATGATTTTGCATATCCAATCTATGCAATGCACCTTTACTTAATAATATATTTATATATATATAATATATATTTAATAATATATGTTATAAACTGCACAAAATCTTTGCACTGTTTGCTACCCTCCCCAATTTCTCTTTTGCACATAAATTGAGAAAAAAACTTGTGATTAATAATTGTAATACTGTATTGCTAACTGTCAATTTGTCTAAATCGTACAATGTGTGTAATATGTATGTATATGTATATACTGAATATTGTCACTTTGTAAAAACCTGTAGGTATGTAAATCGTCCCTGCACTGTCTGGAGCACGCTCCCAAGAATTTCACTCACTGTGACAATAAAAGTGATTTGATTTAAACCTATCCATTACAAAAGCAATAAAAAAGTTATTTTTTGTGGGACAATCTCTCTCTTTGTAATAAAAAAATTAATTGTTAAACAAAATAAATAAAAAAACTCATTTTGGCGCCCCTAGGGATCCCTTAGCATTTGTCTATACTGCCTATGCACATGACCGGCCCTGCTGAAACCACACGACTGACACCTTACATAAAATAGAAAATAGAGGAGAAAACGGTCAATATGCACCAAAATGTTTGCTTTTGTACTTCTATTATTTTTACAAACTCACATCTTAACATATCTTTAAATTGGCATGCATAAATACTTACATACAATCC
The DNA here is from genome assembly GCA_032357475.1 of Enteromius thamalakanensis. NCBI lineage: Eukaryota > Metazoa > Chordata > Actinopteri > Cypriniformes > Cyprinidae > Enteromius > Enteromius thamalakanensis. The sequence continues at coordinate 18,417,929 of JAUCMT010000105.1, forward strand.
ATTTGTACCAGCCCACTTTTTAGCTATGTGACCTAAAGACAAACAAAAAAACAAAACAAAACATAAACCTCCCATTCAGATTACACAGGAAAACAATGGACATAACGGTCACCATTGCTATTGAAAAAAATAATCACACAGTCAAAATTAGCATGAAAGCGGAAATTGAAAAATAAACCATTCCTCACCTATCAAACTATGATTAGGTGACTTATAACTCTTAAACAGTGAACCGGTGCAAAGTAAATTGAGAGAACTGTGCAGCGTCTGAATGTTTGTGGATTTCCCTGTGCTTGGGACAGCTAATGAAGTAGCATTAGCGGCTGATTGTGTTACTGTCCCTGGAGAAATAGAGTTATTCATAGACCTGTAGGAATCAGTAACGATGGAGATGTTAGCGATACATGGTGTGATGTGTTATCGTGCATCAGCACGTTTTACATTACAAATGCAAGGCAAAGAAGACAAAGTACATGTACGACCAAATGTGTGAGTGTGGCACGTTCACGAACCGCTTTCATCCTCTCAGCACCAGCCAGAATATGAGGCCACGGATAGTAGGTGTGAACTCATGCATTAATCATCATTAATAATTCTGTATGCATAGGTCTACAAGTACAGAGAATAAGTATGTGACTAAGATTCTGAAAGTGTCTGCAGTCCATGCCATCTGCCTAATTAGCCTCTCCTCTGATCTGCCAAGAATGAACATGGATCGACTGTTCAGTTGAAGGTCTCACACAACTTAAAAAGAATCATATAATAATGAAAAATAATGTAAGGTCACATGCAAAGCACAGAATCAGACGTTTTCAAAAGAAATGACAAGAAATTAATTTGAGATTTCATTTTTTCATGCATGGTATGAGTTCAGCTCAGTTTTTACAAAAGCTATAAAACATATGCTGCAATTTATTAACCATTAAAATAGGCATAAAGCAATTTTATTTCTATAATCTGGCATGAGTGAAAAAGAATAATCAGTATACTGAATTAGGCTTCCTCCAGAATGCAGCCTCACCCGAAAATATCAGTAAACTAGTAAACATGAACTAATAATTCTACAGCATTTATTTATCTTATTTGATGTTAATTTCAGCATTTACTTATGCATTATTAAAACCACGAGTTGTGTTTGTTAACATTAGTTAATGCAATGAGCTAACATGAATGAACATGAACAACTCTATTTTCATTAACTAACATTAGCAAAGATGAAAAGAAAAATAGCCTGATAAATTCACAGTTCATTAATTGTTTGTTTATGTTAGTTAATGCATTAATTAAAGGACACCTTATTGTAAAGTGTTACCAAAATGTCTTGTTATGGCTAATTTATTTCCTAATATTTTACATAAATACACACAATTATATAATATTTCCAAGACATTGACAGGAGACAAGGCTCTTATAAATTTGACATTATAAATGTCTTTACTGTCATTACTGTAATGTGTCCATGCTTAATAAAAGTATTAATGTCATTCAAAAAAATCTTAAATAGGGTAAATACTGAAATAATAGATATTAAAAATGGTCAATCTGATTACGATTGTAGATATTATCACAGTGTATTGGAGCAGGGGGCTCCCTGTCGAGAGCCTGATCTGGTCATATGAAGTGTTCACGTGACTTTAATGGTTAAAGCTCAGGGTTGGTGCACTAAGGCTGCTGGTCTGAGCGATCACCCCAGTGCCCTAGAGCAGAGCACTTAACAGCAGGAGCTCCAGAGACTTGTCACTGCAATAAGTTTGCTGCAGGTTGCTTGGTATAAAAGCATCTGATAATTGACTACTTACAGTACTTGTGTTCTACACTGTTAGTGCACTTAAGCTCAAAGTGCCCTTTATGACACAATGTTCCTTCTCTTACAACATAATTATATCATCAAGACACAATCACGAACTATTGAGCGATTTCAGATGTATATATGCATGCATCTACTTCCATCTGTATTATTCCACTGACGTTCTGTTATGACTTCTCACATGAAGTTTGGGACTCATCACTGACTCACTTGATGTTAAGTGGCACCAAACTGAAATTCGTAATTCCCACAATGCCTTGAAGTTACACCGCTGAAAGAAGTGCGCTAATCCATAGTGATCTGCAAGTGCTGAATATTTATGCAGCGAGTACTTCATTATCAATCAGCGCCTTTATCAGTATTCATGTTACTTTCCAACTTCCAACAGCTCTGTGCCGTTACTTATTAGCATGTTAGTGCCGCCAACATATTGGGAAGACGTAGCGGAACTGTACTTCTGACATACCCCAAATTTGTAATTAAAATGTAGGAATCGGCAAACAGAGACGTCCATGTTGCTGTGCACCGTCCCGTAAGTCCTAAACACATTTGTCATGCTTGCATCCAGCCTCTACAACTGCCAGTTCTGCACAGATTCAAGAGTTTCTCAGAATATATATTCAGAGTATATAAGGCTTTGCTTTGTCTAGCATTGTACAAACGTAATGCTGCATGGTGTTATTCACATTCTCAATGCCTATTCAGCTGTTTGACACAAAGGCAGTCAGTTCAGCGTATGGGCTGCATGCATGATCAGTTGTTTGGAGTGATGCTTGGGAAAATAAACACTGCATACAAGCATGCCAGTGCAAAAAAAAACATGCTCACTGTGGGAGTACTTGTCATTCACATCAAATCATCATTATTTTTTTTTACAGGATCTTGTGAAGTGGAAAGTTACTTTTTTAAAATACATCTCATTTGTCCTCTCACATCAACATCCAAAAACATACTTGTTTATGGCTGAAACAAGTTCAGTGTTTTTTCACTTGAGTTCTGATTATTTAAAGACATTATTGTGTGGCAATTCTTTTTGGAAACGGACGGCATATGAGCAGGTCATATGCTTTTGACGGTTCCAACAAACATTGAGATTAATGTGGAAACCATCGGAAAGTCGTCCAGGTATTACAGACCTTGGTGGTTCTGAAAACACTCCTTCTGGAAAATAGGAAGCAGGACAGGTTTCATCTATGGGTCAGTGAATGTTTCTGATCTGGCTTTCACTGAGAAGACGTGTGTTTTTTTAACATTCAAAGAGCATGTCGGCAACAGTGACGCATTTTCAATGTCTGCTTCAATGCAAAGTGAAGGTTCATCTTGTATGAAAGTAAGTAGATCAACCAAATTAACACAACTATGTTTTCAGAAGGTTTTATTTAGAAGGCCATGACACACTGAATTAAACATGAAATTCTGAAAGTTTTTTTTTTTTTGCTAAATTTGAGTAAACACACAAGCTATAAATCTAGTACACATCACAAAGCAAAACGTCTTTTTGTTTTTCCAATATAAATATATACACTGTATTAGTATTGTCAAATGATTGAGATTAATCACATCCAAAATAATTATTTTGTTTACATAATATGTGTGCGTACAGTGTATTTATTATGTACATATAAATACACTCACATGCATGTATATGTAAGAAAAATATGTAATATTTGTGTATTAAATATGTTTATATATGATATCAATTACACACACACATATATATACTGTATATATATACATAAATAAATAAATAAAATGTATATACAGTATGAGTATGTACTTATATATACATAATTAATACACACACATATGTAAACAAAAAAAATCTTTGGATGTGATTAATCATTTGACAGCACAAATAGATAGATATAGATAGATATTATTTATATAAAACTCAACAAGAAATCTTCATTTTATATTTTTTCCACTGTATACACAACACACATGCACATTAATACATTTTATATTGATATATTATATTCATATTTGCATAACATATATTAATAGTATATTAATACATTACATTTAAATGGCAACTTAGACAGCTAATCATTTCAAGAGCTCATATAGTGATTTGTTCAGATGTGAACATGTTCTCTTCAGATATGGAAGTGACATCATAGTGTCCTCCCACCTGCTGTTTTATGAATGACTCCCCACAGTGGCCATCAGTGCAGAAGACTGAAAGCGCTTTACTGTCATTTTACACAGTGATTAATTCCACGGCTTCATTAGCCAGCCTACTATCTATGAAACTATGAGTGTGTGTGTGTGTGTGTGTATGTGTGTGTCTCTGCAGGACGTTCTACCTTCTCTGGCGCTGCGGGGGATTAACAGGAGCATTTTTGCATGAAGTTGGACGATGAAGTGCTTTCTTCCCACGCATCAAGCATTCACCACACTGCAAGGATCTCAGCAAAAGCATCTCTCAGCTCGGCCCTCTCATCTTCTTTCAAGCGCAGCCTCTTATCCACTTCACTCTGTGCTTATTCATTACGAAAGCACTTTCCATGATATCTGAAAACAAGTGGTCTCGATGCAGGTTAAACTGTTGATGACTTTTCAATGTCACAAGTATACTATTACCACTTGTCAGATGGTCAAAACACATTTTGAGGTTGTTGCAAAATGTACTCACATTTAAATTAATACTTACTGTGTACATACAGTACATGTTTTTACATTGTAGTTTTAAGAAAAAAATTACCTATATGTAATTACATCAATCAATTAATCACTTTTATTTATATAGCACTTTTAACAATATAGATGTTAGCAAAGCACTGAACATTATCAAATAGGAGAACAGAGTGATGGTAATGTATAATGACGAGATTAAACTATTTATTTATCAATTGCAGAGACGGTCTCTGTAATCAAAAGGACGATAATCCCTAGAAATTAGGTGTCCCCAACTAAGCAAGCCAGAGGCGACAGCGGTAAGGAAATACCATATGGTAACTTGGGAAATAAAAGAAACTCTGAAAAGACCCATTATGATTTCAGGAAGTGAAGCAGGTCATATTTATACCTGGAGATTCTAGCTGCTTTGGTGTCTGGTTACCTTCTTGCCGTTCTTCCGTGTGCTTCCTGAACATTGTCAGTGCTGCACACTCCCACCCTCTTGACTTAAGCGCTGCAGTGTTTTCCCACACTACTGCAGGGTATCCCGCACGGGAATAGTGATGATGTCATGAGCTACCACGAATTCCAGCACAGAGGCTCGAAAAATGTTATCAACTTGAGGACAGGAAGGTGCTGTGACACATTGCAGCGTTTGAACTCCAGTGTTTCTATTATTCGTCTGCGTCTGTGGAATTTAGCCATCATATGCTGGCTGACTTATAAAAAGTTTTATATTTGTGGGTTTATTTTTAAGAATGATCGTCTCTGAGTGTTTTAGTATTGCACAAAAGCTCCAATAAATTATTATGATTTCACAAACAAACAGCCTCACTGCAAATTCGTAATGTAGCCACAAGACATTGATGGCTAAATTGATACTTAGTCGATTCAACGGGCAAAATATCCTTTCCTTGTTGTAGAAGCCAAGCCAACGGTCTACCTCAGGAGTCACTGTGGCTGTTAAGGATAGCAGCAGTACTCTTTTAGCTTTGCTCTGCCACTCCACAACAAACATGTCTTAGAAAAACACAGCCACAAGACCACATTGCGGGCCAAGATCTTCCAGCTCTTGCCTTTGGGGGTTGGCTCAGAGTCAGTGTGCAGTTCTAGCAAAGTGTCCTCTGGCACTCGGCAGTTCTCACACCACTGAGGCTCTCTGACCCATATTTGACTGTTTGGGAAGTCTGCAGCTGGAGGAGCTTGTGGGGTTTTAGAGCCTCATGGTGGAGCTGATTGAGTCTAGTATACCTGAACCAGCTGTGAGGCTTTCCGCAAACTGCGTACTCCTTCCAAGTTTGTGTTGCTGCAGGCGGAAAGTTAAAGCGGTGTAAAGGATCTGAGAAGCACATGTGCAGACAGAGGTTTAAGGCTTGATCTGAGTCGCGATTAAAATGTTTTCGTTAACCCGAGCCCCATAAGCGGCTGGGTCCACAACAGGAAGATATTTTATTATTATTTTTCTTGTAGGAGTTAAGGACTAGTAACGCAGACAGATGGGCGTATTGCCCGGGAGAAAAGCTGCGTACCACCCCCTCCAGACTGATCCTGCGCTCCCTCCACCTCCATTCTCTGTCGCTCTATTTTTGGCATTTCGATATGCATTGAAGATAAATAGAACGAGATCGGAAATGCATTTTTTTATATGTGACAAGGGGGTCTCAGGTCATTTGGGTGGTCCGTACGCAGGATCCTATGCTGAGCTTAGAGGCCTGATCCCAGCACAGATGATGACTAGTGCTTTACTTTGCTGAGTCCTGCGCTTCGTGTACCTGAGGGATTGTATTACAGTCATGGCGAGTGCCCGAAAGCTCAGAGTGTGTACAGCACGCTTTGTACTCTACACAGAGTCACATTACAATAGCCATCTTTTCTTAGCATTTAATTGTTGGTGCTTGAAGATGAAAGGGGACAGTTTGTTTCACACTAAATCCCTTAAATTAAATGCACTGAGTGGTTATCGCCTACAACTACAGCTGTCTCATAAACACTCATTCCGAAGCAATTTTCCATTCTCTCAATTGTAAATATTTAAACAGTGTTAACGTAGGTAAGGAGAGGTAAGCAGATTGCTTTTAAATGTTTGAAGTCTTTTCTTTACACTAAAGGTTTTTGGGATAGATGTTTGTGATATGGATGTATTATAAATTAGTGCACATTATACTCAAGTTGTGAACAGGTGCAGATCTAAAGCCGTTCTATAAAAAAGCGCTAATATGTAATAATATTGTTCTTGTCATGTTTTGTTGAGGTACTAATGGAAAGCATGTGTGCAACGCATCTGTTCATTATTGTCTGTTTGGCGGCAGTACACTAACTTGTGGTCAAACTTTTATCTCTAATAAAACATTTGAAAACCCTACTGAAATATATGTACCCTACTATTCCAATATTTCAGGATTTACGATTTAGTTATTTATGTGGGTGCTCTTATGCTCACCAAGGCTGAACTTCTTAAAGAAAAATTTAGAAATATTTTATTAAATTTATTATTTTTATTATTATCATGAATGTCGAAAATAGTTTTGCTTTTTTTCTTTTATTTTAATAATTTTTTTAATTTTTATTTTTATGGAAGCCATATTTTCTTTGATTAATAGAAAGTTCTAAACAACATTTTCCCTTCATTTTTTTTTTACATCATACATTTTTACTGTCACTTTGGGTAACATGTTGTGTCCTTGCTGTGTAAATATGTTCTTATTGAGCTCAAAGCATTGAATGGTAAAGACCCACAACCTTTAAATTGACTACAGTTTTAGAAGTGCTATTGCATTGGGGAGTTGGGTTTCTCTAAACCATCCCATAACTTACATCCTGCATAAAAGTTTAAAATATATTAATAGCCCTTGTTTATGTGTTCCAGGGACTTAAAGCCTGATGAGACATATACCTACCATGTGCTGACAGTGTCTAGAAGAGCGGAAAGTGAATCATCTCCTCCTCTCTCTCACCAGCTGGGCTCACCCTACTGTGGAGATGGACTCATCCAAAAGTGAGTTTACTCTCTAAAATCTTGCTGCATTCACTACAAATCTAATGGAAATAAACAAATGCACACATATTTGTGGTTTACTGCAACCAACGCTGCTAATTTAATGTGCATTATACAGATTTACACATGCATTATAAACATATTTAAAACAGCTTTGGGGCAGTAAGGTTATTTATGCGTATAATATTAAACTATTTTAATGACTTATGTCTGTTTGCCTTTCAGATATCTTGGAGAGCAATGTGATGACATGAACTTCGCTAACGGAGATGGCTGCTCAAATCAGTGCAAGAAAGAGCCGTTGTTCAACTGTGTTGGTATGTGATCATCATCTATAGCTAGAAATATTGTAGTTCATTATTTCATATTATATATTTGTTTCTTATTTTCAAAAGGCAAAAGGTCAAATCGACCAGTTTAAGCCTGCTTCTCACACAAAGCTATTTTATAACTTCGGAAAATACACTGTAGTAGTCTTATGGCTTTTTAAGTTTATGTTTTATTTATTTATTTTGCTTGGCAGACATAAAAATCCTAGAGACTAAAGAATTATTATGTTGCTGTTTTGTCATACAATCAGTGACACACATAATGAGCTGCCTAATGATTCCTCCTTTTGTATAAGGCAGGAAAAAATACATCACAAGCATGTGTTTGGAATGGCATGAGCGTTAATATATAAGAACAGAATTTTCATTTTGAGTGAAATAGTGCTATTTGAAGAAGAAAGTACACTAAACTAAAGGTATATAAAGTGTAGCATCAGTTTGATTGATGTTTTGCTCCAGCAGCATTTAGCTGTATTGCTCATTACTTCTCAACACTCTATTGATGTCAGTTCTGGCCGGTTGCACAGCCATCAATCTCATGGCTTCATCCTGTCATCAGTGTCACACGGTGTCCTACATTGACAATGTGTGAAAGACCAAGAAAGTTCTGTTGTACCGTCCCTTTATAGCACAAAACTTGTTAGCTGGTTGTGATGTTAATGAAGTGCTTTAAGTTGTGAGCTAATCAGTTCTGTCAAAACAATTGGCCATATAATTGGACCCTCTTAAGGACATTTAATTTCCCCTCACAAAAGACTTTACTCTTTGCTGTAGAGCTCTAAGATCTGCCTAACGAGCACTAGCAAACCTTTGTGGCACTTCTTCCTGTTAGCAGTAATGCAGCAATCCCCTTTTCTTCTAAACGTATGGATGTAAAGCTTGAGTAGAGTAAAAAAAGACAGAGAGAAGAAAAGGAGGCAGCAAAGAAGAACAGATAAGAAGGGCTTTTTGAAGTTCGATGTTGAATGTAGCCAACATTCATCTAGCTGAAGTCTTGTCTGACCTCTAGGACACCTCTGGAAGTCTGAGGTTGCACTAGTACACGACAGTGCTTAATTGGCAGTTCCGTTTTTTGGAGTAGGTTTAATGGGTTCATCCTTTACTGCCTTAAAGGAACAGTTCACACTAAAATTTAAATATGTCATTTGCTTCAAAAATGCAGGGGGGATACAACATAAATGTCATGAGAACATCTTTATTTTTAGATGTAGCTTTCCTTGAGAGTACATACTTTAACTACATGGTGTAGCCAATTACAGTGTCCTCAAAAATCAAGATATGCCATTGATTAGTTATGTATTGTATTTAGTTTGTATAATATATAAACCAATCAAAATGGTGTTTTCACAGCAGTACCATAGAAGGACCATGTTGGAATAGTAACTGCCCTTAGGTGAATAGCTCTTAAAATAATGTTGATTTACTTTCCTGTGAAGTATTTTAATAGTGTAAAGAAACATTTTTCACTGCGAAGAACCTTTAGTAAAACGGAAGGTTTCCATGCATGTAAAAGGTTCTTAATGGAACTTCATGATTTTATTTTTAAGAGTGTAGTTTTTATTAGTACAATTGAATATATTGATTTGTTTGCCACAGACAAGTTAACATTTTAAACAAAGCCACAGCAGAACAGTTTTGATTCCTGAAAGAATCTGCATTTTTGAATGAATGAAGTGAGTCAATAACTCATTCATTATGCCACTTACTCTTTTCCTGAGGGAATCAGTGGTTTGAATCAATCGACTAAATTAATAACTCTGTGACTCACCCGTTAAGACAGTGACTGCATCTGAAAACTCATAATCTTTTAGAATAAGAAATAACTTATTGACTGTTACAACAGTATATTCAGTATACATACTAAATTTATCATGTTCTCATTGTCATGTGACCTATTGGTGTCAAATTCTTCACTTCACTGGCATTCACAACTCTCCAGTGTCCTCATACTAACTTGTCTATTGGAAGTGCTCTTCACAATCTCACCAGAAATAGTTGTCATCCGGGGAACTTTTGCCTACTATTTAGTATACCATTTTGGATGTAGCTGCTGATTTGCGACAACCTATTAGCGGTTTTAGTTTCTCAATTAAAGAAATGGTTCAATTTCTTTGAAATTCTGTAAAACACGCTCAAAAATCTAATTTCTTTTGCAACTCCCTAGTCTCTCTCCTAGTGCATTTATTCATTATAACTGCCTGGAGAAGAGCAACTGTGTTCAACAATGTAATGCAATGTTCAAAAGTTCATCTTGTGTGTTTTTACTGAGAAATATAAAGGTCTGGAACAACATGAGGGTGAGATATTTCAGATTTTAGTAGGACGGTTTAAATTTTCTTTTAAATAATAGTCACAGGCATTCAGCATGTTCTGCTTTCTATTCTAGCTTACCATGTCTCAACAACGTCTCAATTTTCAGCTAAAAACTTTTTCCAAAACAGCATAACGCCTGACAGGAATAAAATGTCTTATCTCAGCTTAGTGTTTTTTGTGCATCTTACATTTATGTTGAACGAACCCCAAGACAAACCTCTGATCAAGCAGTAGGGCAAAGATCTATAGTTACGTCAACCCTACGCTTCTTGATATTTTCCAGCCCTCTATTTTGAATGGGTCACGCGAACCATAAACGGTAACACAGTATTAATAAAACACTTCCTGTGCTTTTTTAGTGCAGGAAGTGATGTGACAAGGTGCTGCGTGGATCCTGCTGCCCTTTGTACATAGTAGCTTCCTCTGAATGATGTACCGCGGCTGCTCTGCGTCTGAGGATGCCTATAACTTTACATAGTCTGTCCTTGTTAATATTGTTTTATAGCTTGCCAGGGAAAGAGTGTTTGATTTGATAAGTGCACATCTTGCAAACTTGTTTCCTGACTGCTGTTTGCAATGATTGACACCTCCTAGCTGTTGATTACAGTACCAGGATGGCTGGACTGAACAGGTGACAGAACGTTGCAGTTCATAGTGTGTTCCCTTAGTGTCAGCTATACGTGTTTAGATTATGCTGACACCTCAGGGCCTGGGCAAAGACAGGAATGGGACACATCAGGGCACAAAACAAAGAACAAACCACACAAATCAACATTTTATAAGGCTAGACCTTCTATTAAAAAGAAGCTTGAAGTCCTTCATCTGATAATGGTAGTGGGATTTTAATTGACGTGATCAATTTGCTAGAAATGTGTCTGGGCTGCTGATACATGATGTACAGTCATAAAAGATAATCAATCTGTCATCATGAATGTTGATTTATGACTGTCCTTGTTTGAAAGCCAGTAAAAAAAAAAGGCTATGTATTAACACTGTGAAGTAATGCCAATTAAAACAGTGAGTGCTCTAAACAACATTTACTGTATGACAAACTAAACCGAATGTCCTGTACTCAGCTAAATTAAATATCAGCTCTTTCTTTAATACCAATAATTAAAATCCGATTTTTTCATCATTTACTTACCTATGCAATTAATAATTTAACAGATTTTCCCTCAATCAAATTCTAAATGATAGAAATACAAATATGTTCTGCTTCTGCCATTATTGTTTCACTACTGGATTTGTCCGCCACCTAAAACTGTTTGAGAACCGCTGAATTAAAGTTAAGGACATGACTAACTACCACCAGCTCAAACAGTCCTGCTGATATCAGCATATGAACTGGGCTTTTGGTGCAGTGGTTCAGGACTGCTCTCATACCAGTTCATCTCTACCTCTCTCCTCTGAAGATGAGCCCAGCTTGTGTTACTTCTATGACGGTGATGGTGTGTGTGAGGACTTTGAGCGGGAGGCGAGCGTAAGGGACTGTGGTCTCTATACTCCAAGCGGCTTCCTGGATCAGTGGGCCACTGCGGTGGAGGTGTCCAATGAGGAGAAGATACACTGTCCAGCGGAGGTGGCTGTTGGATATCCTGCGGTGACAAAGGTGAGCGCTTTTTCAAGTGTACTAGCACATCTGCACTGTTGTGTAAGTGTTATTTTAGTATTAAATGTATATGTTTTTTTGTTTCGAGTTTAATTTCTAGTCTTTCTTTTTTTTCTATTAAGTGTTAATTCATATTTATTTCAGATTTGGTCATTTTTGTGCTTTAGCTTTTATTTTTGGTTAGTAACCGATGCAACATTTCTAATTTGTGGCTCTTTTCACTAAAAACCCAGAAAAATCGTGAAAATCATTTGATGAAACATCGTAAAATATAATGTTTATATTGACAATGAAGTCAGACTGAACTGCAGTTTTTCACAATAAACGGCTGAGAAGCAGATTCTGTTAAGGAGAGATTTGAGACATTGCTCTAACCCTTCACACATGGAAGTAGTAAAGAATTGGCTCTTTCTGAGGGACGTTTAAAAAAACTGTGTTGTTTTACTCCCTGGATATTTCAACATGATACATTTGTAATTTTACAGTTTTATTGGCCACTTCTCCTCCTCCTCTCCCCGCTCTCGTGATGTTTGTGGAGCACGAGTCTCTTGCGCCCGAAATCGTGCAAGCTCCTGAATTAATCATGTCACAAAACTATTCCTATCACGCTGTGCGCAACCTAAGGATTTATGGCACTGAGAAATGGCCATTTTTCACAGTTGAGCTTGAACCTCATTGTTGCTAGAAAATGTGTATTGTGGCTCGTAATGGGAAACGGTGGCACACGGGTTACGATGACTTTGAATTGTCTTGCCAATACACTTTTTTTCTTCGCAAGTACTTTGTGTGAATGTGAGTCAAGGCCTCATTCGGGTTGCAAACAGCTTAAGTGTTTCAGTTGGTGATCAATGTTAGTGGCGTATGGGAATGACTAAATGCTTCTTCACTCATTATGTGGCTCAGCGGCCGACGGAGTGGCAGGGCGGTAGTGTACTTGACTCGATGGAGGGGAGGTGGAGTGGGAACTGTTGTCACTGAGGTTACAGTGGCGTGCTCAGAGAGAGCGATAAAGCGCGCCAGAGAGAGAGGAGTCTCAGGAGACTAAGCCAAGAGTGCAGAAACGAATATCCTCTCATTCTATTTTTTCACCCTATACTCCCTTTCTAAGTCTCTTTTAAGCATTACATCAGAATTCTCTAGTTTTGGGGCTAATTTTGTAACGGTTTCATTCAAATTTTATAAGGCATTTAGAGATTTAAAAAAAAAATGTTATGAATCCCCCTGCTCCAGTCAGCTCTTTCTCTGCAGAGCCGTCTTAGAGTAGTGAATGAAGTTAATTGCCCGTCTCTTAGTCTAGTTCATGTAATATTACATCACCTCTAGATCTGTGAACTGTAAGATGATTTCACTTTGAGAGACAAATTAATTTCTGTCCAGAAAGATTGTGTGAAATATAAAAACAACTGCTGAAATATTTTCAATGGCCAAGAATTAACTGTTATACATTATACTGCACTGCAGAACTTAGTTTATGAGTATGCTGAGTTGTTTTCCATTAAATATCTAAATGTGCAATTTACATGAAAATCCCAAAAATGTCTTCTAGCTTTTATTTATTGTCCGAAAAAATTTTTCAAGTAAAAAACAACTAATGTAATGTTGCAACACAGTCTCACTCCAACATTTTGACGCTTAGTCAAGACCATTTTGCGTCACTTTTCGACGTGATGGGTCCTCCATTGCTTTCAGTTGTTTTGGTTAATGTAATGATTTGCATGCATATATAAATTTATTATAGAATGTTTTACTTATATTGAAGCACCAAACCCCACCCCTACCCTGAACCTACACACCTCTGAACAAGCACACGCAAAGGCAAATGCAGCCACAGGTATTTATTGCACAAAATAATCATAAACAAGCTGTTTAAATACATTACAAACAAGTCCTGTCAGGTTCCAAATCTTCTGAAGCCATACAAAGTTTTTATGCAAAGAAGACAGTTCATTCAGAAAACATCAACAACCACCCCGTAGCACGACACAATCGGTCGCGAGATACACAAGAGACAGGAATATTTTACAACAGCATGATGCAATCAATCACGAGACACTCCAGACGTGTGTCTCATCCAATGTTGACACAATGATTCTTGTAGCGGCATTTTTTGAAATGAGACTATAGACTGCAGCAGCACAAAGGAAGTACACGGAAAATGGAGACAGCGACCGCGTCTATTCCTCTCACGAATCAGTCATTTTGCCACAAAAGACTTGGAATATTAATATTTTTCAAATAAATTATGATGGTAGTTTTATCTGCCTGTTTTTTGACAGATGGTAGGTTTAGGGGCCGGGGTTAGGTGCTCATAAATGTGTAAATAATATAATTTAAATAAAACTGTTACATTAAAAACATTTTTTTTTACATTTTTTTTTTTTCATTACAGTAACTAAAATGTGTTAAACATAAAATAAATGTGTTTATTACTTTAAAACCTAGAAGCCAGAGAAACATTTATAATTTTTATTTAGTTTAACATTAAATAACTAAAAGTAAAAACTTAAATAAAATCTATCTGGATATATTAATTAAAAAAAAAATTACAAGAACACACAAAATTTGAATTAAAATAACAACGAATTCTAAAACATTAAAAAAATTAATTTATCGATCTGTAATATTTTAGTATTTATACCAACAAAAAAGTTACTAAAAATGATTTTGTTGTTGGCCCCTGTAGCCTCGTGGGCAGTGCTCCGACACATAGCGCTTTTGTGCTTCGGGCATCGCGAGTTCGCATCCTGGCTCGCAGACCTTTCCCGTTCCCATTCCTCCTCTCTCTCTCTCCCAATTCACTTCCTGTCAACTTTGATCTGTCCTATGTAATAAAGGCTAAAAAAACCCCAAATAACTCATTTTAATAAGGCTAATGAGAACTTAATTACAGAAAATATCTTATTTGCAGTACTTTTACTTTTGAACTACATTTGTAAAATAAAATAAAAAGACTAGGTTTAAAGCACCTTGAAAGTCAAAGTGAATGGATGTTAAATGGAGAGATTACTGATTGAAGGGGAAATGAGGTCAGTGTAAAGGCCAGACAGTTAGTAGCACACCTGTACTGCTGACTGCAGAAAATGCCCTCTGCATACCACCCCAAAAATCCTGGGGACATCTATTGAGCAGGGATTGGAGACAGTCTGCTCTGATCTGCTCCCGCTGCTGTTACACATACACAAACAATGTACACATAATTAGTGGCGTTCAGTCTGTGAGAAAGCGTGCAGCTCTCCAGTGTCACCTAGCGTTGCAACACTGTCACCCCACAGATGGGTTCATGAGGTTCAGTGAGGTTCTCTGTCACATTATTCTACAGTGAAATGAAATACACTTGATGCAATTCACTGTGAAACAAGGGCGAAGAGCGTAGAAGACTTGGACTTGCAGTTGGCTGTTCAGTTAAAATACCACTAAGAAAAGGAATTTGGATCAGCATTTATTTAAAATGGTCTGTTAA
Organism: Enteromius thamalakanensis; assembly: GCA_032357475.1. Lineage (NCBI taxonomy): Eukaryota > Metazoa > Chordata > Actinopteri > Cypriniformes > Cyprinidae > Enteromius > Enteromius thamalakanensis. The sequence goes on from JAUCMT010000105.1 coordinate 18,433,061, forward strand.
AAAGGCTTTTACATGAACATTGGGTACATTTTCTATCTAAATATGGACTTGATTGAAATTAAATAAAAAGTCCATAAATAAAAATCTGCTTAGAAAAGTACCACCTGAATTCCCTGAATGTCAGAAAACCAACTTGTATGATTGGTAAACTTCACACTGAGAGTCAGATGTCTTCATGCAGTAATAGTGGAACTCAACAGTCACTGGAGTTCAGGCCAGTTTTGGTCTCATTGGGGTTTGCTCTCCAGAGAGCAGTAGCTCATTTTACCCTGTTCACCCGGGTTTCACTGGCTTTAACCTGGTCACTTGTGAGGCTAATTGTGACATTCCAGATGGTCTACATTACATTTTCATAGTGAACAGCCTTGTAGCCTCATCATTACTCTGTTTAAGTGTTTATACTCCAAAAGCTTGGTATCGGTAAGATTTCCTTGATTTTGAAAGATGTCTCTACCGCCCACCGAGGCTGCATTTATTTGAACAATACAGTAAAAACATTAGTATTGTCAAATAATTTTACACTTTTCTATTTCGGTGTTATTTTAAAATGTCATTTATTCCTGTGATGCAAATTCTTTACTCCAGTCCTCAGTGTCACGTAATCTTTCACAAATCATTCTATTATGCTAAATTAAGAAACAGTTGAGCTACTTGATAACTGTTTTTGTTGTTTGTGTTTTATTGTGGAAACCGTGATATTTTAAAATAATTTTTCGAGGAATTCTGGGAACAATAGAGCAACATTCTTCTGAAGTAGAAATCCATTTCTTGGCCACATTTAATGATTTAAACTAAGGAAAAGGAAAAACAATAAATATCTCTTGTGTTTGTTTGCTCAGAGCTGTCAGTCGAAGGTGTTTGACCTGTCACATGGCGTGTCTCAGTATGCTTGGTTTCCCTGTGAGGAGTCTCAGCAGCACAGCTGGGCTTCACAATACTGGTTGAAGGTAAGAGAAGACTAACCATGCAGATGTCTTTTTTTGGTTTCAGTTGAATAGATTGATGTCATGTAACATCAGGTGCATAAAGTTGTTCATGTGACTTCACCAAGCAGCACATATGCCTGAAACAACATTCTCATAAACTAATTTAAAATGAAACAGCTAATAATCAATTATAATGATCAATCTACAGAATTTTCTGATTTATAATTGGACATTTCTATAGCGAATATACATTTTCAATCACAAATAACTGGTTGAGCGAGAAGAAACACAATTGGACAATGAACCATCAAAATTTAAAAGGTTAGGAATAAGATTTGGGTTAAAGAAAAAAAATGTCACTATGTTTGATCAATATAAGATTTTATTCCAGGAGCACATGTTACTCAAAGTAAAGTCACAACTAGCAATGATAGAACTGACTGTTATTGAGATTTTTTTTTTTGTCTCCCGAAAGGCCTATTATGCCCATCCTATGGTGGCTGCTGCGGTCATTATTCACCTAGCTGCTGACGGGACCGCCGACATCGACCAGAGACAACACAACATTACTGTTCAGCTGTTGGACACTAAGGAGCAAACCCACTCTCTCGGTCAGTCTTAACCCAATCTCAATAACATTTCAAACGCTCCAAGCTGTGTGTGAAAGGTGATTTTTGTTGCATGTTTGTAGGAGACTGGAGGCTGAGCTGCCGGAAAAATCCACTGGTGATTCCTGTGAGTCATGACCTGAGCGTGGCTTTCTACCGGACAAAAGCCATTACAGTGAGCTTCAGCTCTCCTCTGGTGGCCATCTCAGGTGTTGGGCTGCGCTCCTTTCAATATTTTGACCCCATCACTATCAACGGCTGCCAGAGCAATGAAATCTACAACCCAATGGGTCAAAGGTAAGGAAATAAATCTAGCATTGCTCACTCATGTCAGTGTAGAGACTAAACGTTTTGCCAGTCCACTGCACTTAAATGTGGTCTTAGAGCTGTAATTATACTATTAGAATATTTGTGTGTGTGTATCATGTTAGAGTGACAAGTTTTGAAGATACGTTGATGACACATTTATTTAATCCCCTATTGCACATTGTTATTTAAGAAATCAATTTACGTCACTTTACAAGCACATGATGCATAAAAGACAGCAATAAAATGATTAATAATAATGGGCTGTCTTAAAAACCAAAACCAATAAAAAGCCTTTTCTCGGTCACGCTATATCCTCACAGTCATCAGTGAAGCTTTTGTTTTTCACCCATTAAATATGACTCATAATTGTTAGTAAGAAACTTTGCATTTTAATTTAACCACATTTAAATGGGTATGAATTATTTGTTTGCTATGAAAGATTCCCTAAATTTGTTTTCCTCTTAAATTATAAAGGCAGAAAATATATGGATTGACTAATATCCAGTAAATTCTGATGCTCGTTTTGCTTTTTTATTTCGATTTTAAATATTAACTGTGTTGTTGTATTAATATCAATAATAAAAAAAATATTTAGTTTTATCTTTTAAGTATTATCTTTTAGTTGTAGCCGTTAGTAAAATTTAATCGTGTAGCAGTAAGTAAAACAAAGTCTTTTGAAGAATTGGATGAATTTATTTCCATTCAATGCAAGAATGTTAAAGTAAACTAATTGCACAGTAGAACTGATCTGACATGTCATAATGTAAGTTCTTTCTGTGATCCCTCAGTTGCGTTCATTACTCGTGTGACGCTATCGAATGCCAGAAGCCAATGGCCAGTAATGCAGAGATGAAGTGCAACAGTCCTGGATACTTCAACGGAGCCCGCTGTACTATCACCTGCAACCGAGGATATACACTAAAGATACATCGAGATGACGATATCATTAAAACACAGGTAAAACGCTTTTGCTTATTGCCCTTTGATGTGTATTGGCGTAAGCTATACTGTATGTGTGTGTGCTCATTTTTTGCCAAGTATTTTGACCAGGCTTGAAGCAGAAGCACACAACACAAACATACACGGACACACTCGCACACACACACAGCGGTTTATACTACATTAAACAATAATCTTTGACTCATGCCCTGACCACATACAGAGAAAGTAGCAGTAAAGATTTATGGCTTACGTAGGGTTTGCAAACCAAACTGTGAGACGGTAAGTGAATGGTCACAATAACTGGCTCTCAGGCCAGTGGACTTTCTGTTATTGGCTTGATCTTGTTTTTATGTCTTTCTCTCTGCCTGGAACTGCTGGAATGATCCATGTGGCTCAAATAAAAGAGAAGCTGTAGGTTTTTCATAAGCATTAGTCTCACTCTCACCCTCCCTTCTGACTGGAAGGGTTTTTTGCTGTTGTTGTTGTTGTTGTCGTTGTAACAGTTTGACTGAACAGCAACCTCAAAAGTCATCTATGAGTGATGGAAAGGAAGTTTCCGTCCAGAAATCACTGTCTGGCTAACACGAACATGCTCCTTTTTCCCCCCTCAGTATATGTCTGCATCCTTTTGTGATTTAGCATCAGTGAGGTTTGCCTTGCTTTTGGAATTTTCCCAATAAACCCAATCCTTTTCTATAGTTTTTTGTAATGATTCATTTTAATATAGGTGGCATTTGAATTTTGTTATTAGTTATAGTGTAGTAGTACTAATAAATGCAGTGTCATTTAAATGTTAACGGTTGGTCACTTTTAATGGCTTAATACCATTTAAAATATTTTGTTTTCAATTTGTGTTAGCTTATTGCTGTGATGGCAATTGTTACTTCAGTCATCAGTGTCACATGATCCATCAGAAATCATTCTAATAGGCTGATTTGGTGCTAAAGAATTTACATTTAAAGACTTTAAAGAACAGTTACTTCTTAAGTAATAGAACGTAATACTGTGTATAGACATTTACATACAATAGGGGATTTAACACAAAAAAAATTAAGTCTTAACTACCCTTCTCACTTGAAATATTGAGAATATTTGTAACACTTCAGTGTCTAATTCTCACTATTAACTAGTTGGCTATTAGTATGAATATTACTGGGAGACTGGCTGTGGATTGTTACTTAAAAAGTTAGATGGGGAAGATTTAATTAGTAACTAGTAATTAACTGCTTTTTAGAGTAACTTACCCAACACTGGTTAGGAGGACGTTGTGATTTCTAAAGTGATTCAGTGACTTATGGACAGCCCCTTGAACGTATCAGTTGAGCCTTTAATTTGGATAAATACAGGTAGAGTATTGAGATACAGTAAAAGTCAAAAAGTGACTCAATTTTCTTGTATTCAGCTTTTTGGTCAGATTCAGGTAAAATTTGCCAGGCCTGATTCAGCTGAACAGTTCACTAGTTGTCGTTTTTGTCCTCTGATGTCCTAAAAGTATCAAACAGAAGATTGTTGTCCATTTCCAAGACTCTGTTCGGCATACGTATGTGTTCACAAGGGTTGTGCGTGTGTGTGCCATGCACATCTGTTAATTGCGCTTGCATTTTCTGGTTCACCACTGCTTGAACGTGTGAAGAAAGTGTCAGAGTGTAGTCGGTCAGGATGCAATTTGTTCGAGTCTATTTGACTTCAAAACAGTGGAGCACCATGCTCAGCCGCCACCACACTCCCTGAGGACTCGGTTTAAGTCCCAGACACGGATCAGCGGCACTGCAGTACACCCTCACTAAGCAACGAGCAGCGATTACTGCAACCCATTGACCCTGGTCCCCCACACAAAAGGCCAGGGGTGGCAATGGCAATCCTTTATCCCACTCCACCTGGCCAACTCCACAAGCCCTCGGCCATCCTTCACCCCACCCATTCAGAAAGAACGTTTTGGGCCATTTGCAGCTCTGTTCTTTCAAAAACAACTCTGTTCTGTTTTCCAGCGCTTGTTCTCTTGTGATATTGACAGAAGGAGAACAAGGGGAAGAAAGAAAAGGGAAAATGCAAACGTGAAAACAGAAAAGACGAGAAAGTGCTGTGTGTTCTTTGTAAGCACTTGGGCTCTACTGTATGTTGGGTGGGTTTTTGCCAGCAGCCGCAGTCGAATGAGAAGCTTGGCCTGTGAGTTATTACGCATTTGGAAGGAAAAGCAGCAGACAGTTTTTCTCTGCTTTTGGGAGGGCTCGGCTTATTTAACAGCGGTGCACATTGGGGTCCGGGGTTGGGGGCTTCGGGGGCCTTTGGGGAGATGTCTGGTCCGGTTATGTAAGGTAAGAAGGGAGAGTTTTCATAAAGATGGCCACGGCTGTTACCATAACTGTAACTGTAGTAGTGCTACATTTACAGCACAGCGATGTAAAACTGAAATAAAAACAATTAATTCTAAAATAACATCACCATCACTTATCTGTTTAAAATGCACCCACAGTCACACATTGTTACTTTTTTAACCTCATGTTTTTTATTTTTTTTATTTTTTAGATATTTTTAGTATTTGGTGTAGTCTTTAAAAAGGCCTGTTTAACGCAAGGCTAATGTGCAATTGTAATCTTTATCAGTACTTTAAATTAACTCATATTTTTATAGTTGTAGTTTTCCATTTTAGTTCAAGTATTGATAGGTTTTTTATGCGCTTTTATTATTTTCAATATATCTGATATATTGAAGTTTCAGTCATTTTAGTACTAAAAAATATTTTATTTCAGTTAGTTACCAAAACAATATTTTTGATATTCAGTAATTGATTTGCATTTCATTTATTTTTTCATCTAATATTTATATTTTCTTCCAGCATTCTTTTTTTTTTAATAGTTGGTTTAGTTTTAATGATAAGAACACAGCATCAGGTATAGATAGAAAGATATAAATAAGTTGACAAAATATGTTGCACTAAAAATAAATATTGTAATAACATGCTGTTACACAATGCATTTGTTAATACATTTTTCAGAAATAATTGCAATAAATTACTTTGTGCGTATTTTAATTTTTAGGACATTTAAACATTGTGCAGTATTAACATAATTCAAGTAATTCCATCTCCTTCAGTCATATATAGCCTTTATTCTGTGTTGTTTTATTTCTGTTCTTTTTTTATTCGTCATTTAAAGGAATAATCCTTTGCTTTTTCGATTTTAATTCTATATTATATGTGTCCCATTCTCATTTAGTTATGATGTAAAAATCATTTTTCAAAACAATCATCAGAATGTTGTTCAAGTAAAAAAATATAAAATATATACTTTTCCTAATAGACGAGTAACAGTTGACCCTAGCTGCCTTGGCTTCTTTCAAATTACTTTGAGTGGAGAGAAACAAACAAAAAAAATCTAAACATATTGTGTAATGTGTACAGTAGATTAAATATCAAAACGTGCTCGTGATTGTAAATGGCCATTTGTTTAGAACTGATATTATAACATCTCTAGCGTGTACGCTACAAAAATGTGACCATATAAAGGTTAAAAAGTAATTGGCATGATGGATTTCCAGGTCTCGCTCGCGTGTGAGCAGGAGAGCTGATGACGGCAGTGCGAGGGAGCCCTCGTACCTTTACAGAGCGAAAGTGCTGATCCCAGCACCGTCATTACAGCTTATCAGCCATCTCCTGGGAGCTCATAATGTGTGTTCCTAAAGGCTTTAGTCAGAGACAAATTAGCCAGTTCATCATTAACCTGTTACCGTAACATCATTGAGAGGGTGCCAATACGGTCCTATTGAAGAAAAAAAACAGCTTTAGGAGCTGTTACAGACAGAGATAAATGTGTGTTTTAAGGTGGTAGTCCAAGCCAAGCATCAAGGGTTATAATCTCGCAACCCATCATGAACGGAGGACAGTTTTGGGAGCAGATAACTACAGCAACAAGCACCACTACAGTGTCATGTCTTTGTGTCCGCAGCTTCCTGGCTGCCGGCCGCTTGTTTTTGCCAAGGTGTTATTGAAAGCAGAGCATGTCCTGAAATCACTGTTAGGCAAACAACATTTCAACAGAGCCGAGAGTTCGAGGTTTGCTTTACCCCCCTGTTTTTCCTCTTCTTTTTTTTATTATATATTTTTTTCTAGCGCTTCTGCGTGTTTGTGTGTGCGCGCGCGCGTACGTGTGCGTCGAGCGTGTTTGCTTACGTGTGTTACTATGTGTTCGTGCGTGCGTGTGTGAGTGTGCGGAGAGAGAAACACAGGATGGTGCTGGGGTGTAGAAGAAAAGCCAACAGAGGCATCTGTGTTGAATTAGGCACAGTAGTCAGTGGTAGTTAAATACTCAGTGGAGGAGGAATCAGCAGCTGTAAAGTTTTAAAAGAAGGAAACTCCGCACGCAGACACCCCCCCCCCCTCCGCCACTCGCCACCCCCCAATGCGACGGCAGAAGGAACGACCCGTCATGATATCACTTCCAAGCAGGAGCGGCGTGTGTTTATGTTTTCGTTTGCGCCTGCGACACGGATTACGTACCTCACAGGTGGGCATTTAAACAGCCCCCCTGCATGTGTGTGTTTCTTCTGTTCCACCACAACAGTTTATGTTTTCCTTTTCGTCCCACACAGCCCATGTGACTGTGGTCATTTCTTTTACTGCTCCTGTAATGCAGCCAGTGCCGGCTAATAAACCTAGTGTCTAAGCTGCCATTGAGCTTTGAAATGGCTTTGAGAGAGCCAGAGATGTCTGGGCAGGGAAAGTTAGATGACACTTTTATGAACTTCTGTAGCCTCTCGCAAGTTTTATAAAGAAGCCAGGTATGAGGACTAACACGCTCTTTGGCATTGTTATGACAGACGGCGGCCTCTCTGACCCTAGGGGGAGATGTTGAGTAGATTGTGACTACCGTTCTGTTTGGGATTTTATTGAGCCAGTGATATGAGGTCTTTTATTACATTGCTGCCCTCACATGAAGTCATATAGAGACTTTTCATAAGCAGTTACGTTGCTCTTCATTTTGTTTAGTTTACTTTTTAAAGCTTTTGCTTTATCGAATTTAGTTTTATTGCTTTTTGCTCAGTTTACTTTGTTGTTGTTTTTAGTTGAATTCACAGTTTGTTTGTTTTTTTTTTATGCTTGCTTCATTATTTTTGTGATTTTTTTTTTTTCTCTTTAGTCATTAACTGTGTTTTTATTTTAGTTTATTTATTTTAGTTTATTTTTGTTTTGCCTAATTTATTTTGCCCAGTTTGTTTTAACGGAGATACGTTTTTGTCTGTTATTTTGTTTTGCTTAGTTTAACTTTTGACTTTGCTTAGTTTTTGTTAGCGTTTCTTTGTTTTGCTTTGCTTAGTTCCTTGTTGTGCTTACTTTTTTTATGTCTTTTGTTGTTTTTCTCATTGTTTTGTTTTTCATATATTCACCTCAAATATTCAAGGCTCACACTTCCATGGTGAGCTGTTTTCAATAAGAGCTTCAGCGCAAGAAAAGGAAGAGGGAAAGAAGGGGGCAAAAAGTGTTTTGTAACTGTGTCTGGATTGCATTTCAAATGCTTCCCGCTGCTTTGCTCAGTTTTAGGTGCTGGTACATTTCCTGAGAGGGTACAGAACATTAGATAAGCTCACCACATTCCAGCCCATTTAAATCTGCAATTTCAAATAAAGAGAAAAGAGACGAGAGAAAGAAAAAAAGATGGCCTGGGTCACAGTAAAGAACCAATGAAAATGCTGTCCGTACGTCTGGATGTTTTGTTTTGTGGATGCAAGTTAAAGAACATTTGCCACAATAACCTGTGCCTTGCCAGCAAAAACATTTGGCCTCACAAAAATTGTTTCAATAAACATAGCTGACATCTTTTTTTTGGGGGGGGGGACTAACCAGCTTTCATCACTTGTCATAAACAAAAGGAGAAATCTGTGGAGAAGTGCATGTTTTACTCTGTGCTTCATTAAAACAGTCTGGACTCTAAGCCCACCTATGGCCCGTGTCCAAGCCGCTGGGTATGGTTTATGTTAACATCACTTTTTACTTAATGCTTAATACCACACACAAAAATTACAACAGTCTCTTAACCCACACCATGTTAGATCACAATAATTCTTTTGGCTAAGAAAAGTCTTAAATTTGCTGTCGTGCAGTAAAAGCACAAACATTCTACTTAGTTCACACATTTGAAGATTCATTGAGGAACGAGTAGAAGAATGCAGTGTTGTGCTGCTGGTGACAAATTAATGACTGTTATTCCTGCTTTGTACACAGTACAGTTCGATTCGTTGGTTGTTTGCAGGCAAAGTAAGGGATTTGTGTTAATAAAAGCAGTGATTTATGTGCAGAGTCAATAAGAGGTCGGTAAATGTCCCTGCATATATTACTCAAGAGACAAGGACAACTAAATAGTCCAAATAAACTATATTGGACTGGATTTTGACAGAGTGAGGAGAGACAGAGAAAGAGAGAATAAGGACACTTTTTTTACCATGTTCTCATGCACCTTTTGAAAAATGCAGTGTCTATTTTGGTTAGAGGAAGGAGTCATACTTTCTATGACCGGGATCATTCTCACTCTGGAATGAATTCATTTGTCCTTTTTGTAATAAATCGAGCAAAATTACCTATGGATGTATAACAGGAGCGGGAAACACTGCTATTACTGTCAACACTACCTTAAAAACACCAGCTAGTTCGTTATAAATGTTCGTGTTCAGCACCAAGGTTATTGTAATTTACCGTAAGTGTTTGAACAATCATGAATTCGTGACAATTTGTAACTTTACTCTCATGCGAAAATGAGGATCTGCTTCTTCGGTCTCATTTTCACGGAACTCGGTTTGGCGCATGTGGAATCGTTCAGGGTTTTCCAACAAAAAATCTGTTTTAATCACTAATGAAACACAAGTCATATTATGTCATGGCAGGAAAGTTTAATTGTTTTGTTCTTATGGGGGGTCGGGAGTGTGTGTGGTTTGTGGCTCCTCTATTAGCAAAGATGTCTTTGGAGACATCGCACAGGTCAGACTTGACTTGTAAAACAGCAGAAATGACCTCTGACTCACTCTGCCTTCAGTTCTGACAGCTTTATATGCTGTACCCGAGCCATTTATTATCACCCACTCAGACTGTAAGCTTCCCATTGCTTCCTTTCACCAAGAGATACATAAATACATTTTATTTAGTTTAGTTGAATTTTTAGTGTTATTGAAACAGTGTATAATTTGATACGGTCTGGTCTGGCGGATTGTTGCGGTCGCAGTGAATTGACCTAGAGAAAACAAAATGTTCTTTTTCCATGTTTTTGAACTATTGCCTTTGTTTTTTCCTTCTCAACAGTCTGAATCCACAGTGACACTCACCTGCGCGGATGGGAAATGGAACAAGCAGGTGACCTGTGAACCTGTAGACTGCGGGCGGCCTGACAAGTACCACGTGCACCCGGCTATCTTTGAGTTCTCTGAAGGAACCACCTACGGCAAGAAGTGCACTTTTCAGTGCCGAGAACCGGCTCAGTTAGTGGGTGGGTAGACCCTGACACATCTTAAAACTAAGACCCTTGGGACTGAGAGGTCAGCTCTGTAAAATGCCAAATGTGGTTTTGACACCACCTACAAAAAACAATGCAGACTGAGAAAACAGTGCTGTGTTTTTTTACATCAGATTGAAGTATAGGCTTACTTTAGATCTGAAGTGAGCTTGTTCTTGTTTCTCTGTTCTTTTGTCTCTGCAGGAAGTAATAACGTGCTGACGTGTATGGAGGACGGCATGTGGTCCTTCCCCGAGGCTCTGTGTGAGCTGCGCTGTCCTGTCCCTCCTCCTGTACCTAACGCTGTCCTTCAGACCAAACGCTGCAATGCCACAGGCCTCAAAGTTGGGTCTTTCTGCAAGTACAAGTGCAAGCCTGGCTACCATGTGCCTCACATAGACAAGCCCAAAAGGTGAGACACCACTAAACAGACCTAAATGTATAATTATGATTAACTTTAATGAGTTCTGTATTCGGACTGTATCGTCCTCTTGTGTACTGCGTTGCAGATTCAGTTAATGATGTTGTGGCAATTGAATACTCAGGGCTGTATCAGTTGTTTGAAAGCTTGGATAATTTCGTAGTCATTTTTTACCCTCTTGGTCAATTATTCACATAGCCACGCGTAGCCAGACTTTTGCCTATAGTCGTAAATCTGATCCACTTTAAATGTCAAATTTACAGTATTCTGGCCAAAAACAACCCATTTATACAGGAAGCGACTGTATTACCAACATGTGAAGAACCAACCACAGTTAGTTTGGTTTTTAACTCAAAATGAACGGAAATGGGACTTTGATCAGAATTTCTGTGCATTCAAATGTAATTAGTACCAAATATTTCACGTAATTCAGAAAAGTGTAATATACAGTCATTTTATATTCTACTTTGGATATTTACTCAACCTACATATGAGAAGCGGTTTGGAAAATGGATTGATGGATGGATATTTATTTGGTGATAATTTGACTCACCCTAACTCCCAGAAGTTGTAGAAAGGCAGCCAATCAGATTAGAGCTTGTCATTTTAGACAGCGCTTGCTAGTTTTGAGTGCAGTATTCATCAGAGGGTCGATGAACTTATAATGTGTGGTCAATGAACCTTTTATTCTGAGAACAGTCAATTATTAAAAACTACTGGAATACACTACAATAGACAGATTTAAAAACACAGTGTATCATACACTAAAGGAATAGTTGGTTTTGAAGTAATTCAGTAACACAACAAACCCACAGACACACCGGATAGATTCATAGACTGAAAATCGTCCCTCTTTCTCTGAAATCTGTCAACTCTGACTACCCAAAATCTGCAGACTGTGATTCTTTCATACTGGAAATCAATACTGGTGCAGTGTATTCCAGCCGACCAAGTCCTACGATAGCAAACTCTTTCTTAATCTATCTCTCATTGTCTTAATGTTGCAGGTCAGTGCCTGTGATGTACCACAGGCGTGCGTTTAAGAGGCAGTGTACAGAGGATGGAACCTGGCAGTTGGGTGAGTGTGTGGCAGTCACATGTGAGCCGCCTCCTCCCATTTTCCACGGTACCTACAAGTGCACAAATGGCTTTCAGTTCAACAGCGACTGCTGGATCGACTGCAACAGGGCTAACCACACGGTGAGACAGCACAGCCGCTGCAAGCAGGTCTGTCGTGTTCTCTCTTTCCTCTCCTTGTTTTCTTTTTTCCTCCATCAACATCTCAGTCCATCACCTCCCATTACTGTCTACAGCACTTTCCATTCATCATGCACACCCTATCACTCAGTATTAAGCATCACGATTGCTCTGCGTCGTCCCACTGGCTATTCGTCAGCAGCATGAATGGTAGACCGATCTTGCATTTTACATGTGCTTTGTTTCATTTGTCAGTTAAACAGCTTCTAATGCGTAATATGGACAATTTAACCATAAGGTCATGCCCATGTTTGGCTTCCACTCTTACATTCAACCACATATATTTTTTTGCCAAGTGGTGATGGTTAATGAGCTTCCTTTGTGATGATTAATAGAAATGTTGACCTTTTCCTCAGGGTCCTTCCACCAACGTGATTCGATGCAGAAAGGACGGGAACTGGACCGGTTCTTTACATCTGTGCCCCAACCTGACAGGCCAGTGCTCCCTTCCGCAAAATCTCAGCCCAACTATCCACCTCAACTGCAAGGACGGACACAGCATAGGTCTCTGTCTATCTGCTTTTCACTTCTTAGGCCCAAAACACACTGCACACAAAAGTATTTAATGCATTCTCAAGATTGCCATAAGGGCCAGTGCAACTACAACATGTTTTTAATTAGATTTAGCAGGTATGATCAAAATGTACCCTGTACCTTTGTTGGATCACATTTATGAATCAAAGTGATATTCACTGAAATGAGCATTTTTGAATGAAAAAGTGTCCCGCAGACTTGAACACCTTACAAGGGATAATGTACTATATACAGTACATGCATTAATCAATATACATATATATATATATATATATGAAAAATAATTTATTTGTTCTTTAATGTTATTATAAAGGTGAATTTAATTTGCCCTGTAGCAGAACCAGATATCATTTCCATGAATAACACCTGTCTGTGTTGCCTTACAGGAAAGGAGTGTGAGGTGGTGTGTAGAGATGCTAGCAGCAGTGTGGTCCTCCTGCCCAGCAACATGAGCGTTGCAGCTGTGATGAAAGACCACTGGTGGAACCCATCCAAAGTTAAGGTGAGAGCCCAAACATGGGAAGAGTTGGGTGGGCCCACTTTACTGTCATAAATGGTTTGTCGTCTTAGTTTTATCTCATATTCTAAACCTTTTTGATGAATGTTACACTAGGTTTGTTTGGTTAATGTTTAAGACTTGGTCATAGTACAAGCTGAACCTTTAAACATCGTGTCCCTATATTTAACACCTTGCAGTGCTTTTGAACACATGGTTATGACACAGCTTTTCAGAAGTAATCTACTGTGTAATAGTTCTGCAAAAGGTTGTAACCTTAGCATTAAAAGTACACCGGAGTAGTCAGCAGTTGTTATTTAACGATTAAGAATCAGATTGATCAGTAACAACAAAAATGGGAATGATACATTTTTTAGGCTGTTGTAAAATCCACTGTATCATTATGTTTACCTGACTGAGATACACTGGACCACACACATTCACATTGGTGACATTTCTCCTTTCCCCTGTGCCTTAGAAAGCAGGTTAACTTAACACCACATAAACCTCAAACTCTGTTTATTAACCCAGACTTTTTCTAGTCATGGTTATTGGTTCCATAAACGCATCCGGGAGGTTTTTTTTACTTTTCACCTTTTATCAGGTTTTGGAAATGCAGGTTAAGGTTTCTTCTTTTCCTTATACCTAAACTTATCTTATATGTCCCTTAACCTGCTTTGACTGCGTGACTGGAGGAAGACGAAAGAAACACAAGATGAACATGGTTCTGCTCCAAAGCAAATAATTGTCAGACCAACAAACAAACATTTCATCTGTACGATAACAGCATGACGATTTGGCTGCATTATTGTGTTTGGACATCGCTGATACTCAGGCACTTCCCCTCAGGAAGCTTTTGTCACAAAATATGTAGTAGACACAAACAAAAGCTTGAGACAGTAATAACGCATATTTCCCTTTCATATTTCCTGAGAGAGTCACAGACTAGACACGGAGTACTTCGGAAACGTTGAGTGTGATGAACAGGCAAACCGAGTGTTATTCTCCTCACCTCAAACTGTGGTCGGTGATGACCAAAGAATGCTAACCCTTTGCCATGACAACATGGTGACTGTTTAAAGCATTGTCATATTACAGATGGATTGTAGCATTTGAATTGGTCTTTCCTCTCACTTTCACAGTCCTTTGAGTCTGCAAGTGATTGTATCTCTACAGGAAGGTCTTTGCTTTGTGTCCTGCTGACAGATGCCAACCACGAAACAGCCTGTGATTCTTTAAAACTCATGGAAAGAGACAAAAGTGTGGCTTATTCCTCTGTATCGTCGTGGAAACTAGTGAATTCACATGACAGTATATCAATAGCTGCGGCTAGGGTCACAGGGGCCAGACAGGTCTCAAGGTATATCCATTTCCGCATTTACTATGTCATTCATTTATATATGGACTACTGAATGACATTTTTGGGTGACGCAATGCCCGCCAGTGGTTATGAGGTTGTCTGGATTATTCATTCCATATTTGCATTTCCTCCTCTGTACTATTGTGGACGTCCTTTGGTGTGGTGGTGCTTTTCATGCTTTTGCGTTGTGGTCTGTGCCATGTGGTTCTTTACTTGATTTGTTTAAGCTGCAGCGGAGCTTTAGGAAGCACAAACAAATTTACCGCCCATATCCGAGAGCACTGCAGTAGTTTTCTCCAACCCTAATTCTCCATATCATAGGATTTCCCCAGGATAAATCAGCCTCGCAAAGGGATTGACCCAACAAGGTCCTTGGAGTTTCTTCATGGAATTTGTTGGAGCGCCGTTTATTTCTGTCAATTTTATTGATAGCATTCAAATGCCAAGTCTTTGAATAAAACATCTTGCTGCATGTATGCATCTGTTTTTTTCATAAAACAGCCAACGTGTGGTGCGTACAAGCTCGGGAGCCAACAGGAAATGTCGTGTCTTGACCGTATAGGACGGAAAATATGAAAGGCCTGTTGTGGCAAAAATTTCAGAGACTCTCAGTCAAGAAGACAAATAGAGCAATTGCGTTTTATATAAAAATAAAGAT
>JAUCMT010000105.1:18456054-18475317 GCA_032357475.1 Enteromius thamalakanensis
TAGAATAATTAATTTCATTTTAAGTTTTACCAGTAGGTGCAGCAGGCCCCTACTGACCCATATGAATGGGCTGATAAAGGCCCATTCAAATCGCGTTAAATCGCATGATCACTTTCGAATCGGCTGGATGCGGAAGGAAAGGAAACTAGCCTATTTGTAGTGGAGAAATAGCGACTGGATTGGCTAATGATGGGGGCAGTGCTGATTGGAAGATTGGTAACAGCTGATTTAAGTTTCGTACGCGCTTTCTCCCGAAATTGGTTCGCAAGTACATTTAGTTTTATTTCCAAGGGCATTTAAGTTGCTTCTCATCACTTTCCTGTCTCATTTGTTTTAGTTTTCCCATAAACCATCCTTTACCTTGGACACTCATTAAACAGCATATCTGTTTACCCTTTAGTTTGCTATTACTGTGTATTTAAGTTAATCTTTATTCACTTTTCATTTGTCCGTTATTGTTTATGCACTGCACTCTGTAGCGTGCCGCACATCCTGATTTTGCTGAGTTAGGCGTGTTCCTGGGTTAACGTATTTTGTTGTACCCTGGAACAACATTTTATTCAAAATTTTTAGTTTTGACCATATTTCTACACCTAAACCTAACCCTACCCATGAGTAATGCCTAAAATTAGAGGAAATTATAGATCACTGACACTGATGTATAAGCACCAAACACTGATTGTAAGCCTAAACTTCAGAAAAACTATAAACTGGTTCTTCAAATCTGATTGGCTAATCACATGCAGAACTCCGCAAAATCAGGTTTTGCGTAGCGGGCCATTGGCTTATGTCTTTGTTGTTAAATTTTTTTTCTTCCTAAAACTACATAGGAGTAGGTTTTAAAAGAAAATACTATTTTGGTTTTTCTACTTCAAAATATTGTATTGTATTGATATATATAATTGACCTATAATTTAAACAGAAAACTTTAAACGTTTTTGGGGTAAACAACAACAATTTGAAGCAGTATTATACTTATTGCTTGTTTGGTTAAACCCTTTTTTCATCTTTCAAGTCTTCATTTACTTCCCCTTTACCATTTAAAGCTGACTTGCGGGACACAAAAAAGATGTCTTTAAAAAACGTTTTAGTCCTTGTTGGTTTTTCTTCAGTGTCCAATGTAGTTTGGACCCTATCTTCTTTCATGTTCCACAGAAGAAATAAAGTCATACAAGCATGAGGATGAGTAAATCATACGAAATATCCCTTGGATCAAAAAATCTAATCATAAATCTGCTGTTTTATGCTGAATTTGATAATCACTTCAAACTCTTGGACTCAACCACCTTTTGATATTTTGTCTGTGCCAGGTGATTCCATTCCCTATGACATGTGACATTCGAGGAGACTGTGCGTGTAGGGACCCTGACGCCCAGGAGAACAACAAAGGAGTCCGCCACCGGTCCATTGGCTGAGCTTGGTACCCCCTGTGGCACCCAGGGGGCCTTCTGGGAAACCATTCTTCTCTACATGCTGCTTATAAGAGGGCCTTTCCACTCACACCGCACTCCAACATGCCCTCGTTTCCTCATCAAACAGCAACAACTTAAGAGGGTATGACACTCAAAAACAAACAACCAATCAAACACATCAACAGGTTTCGCAAGGGACAAGAAGCGGACGTTTTATGAATGACTTATGGCAATAGCAACCATAAATGTCATCAAACTAAAACTCATACAAGCCTGGGCCGACAGTTTTGTTGTTTTATGTTTGCTTTCATTGATGATTATTTGTAAAACGCAACCATGGCAATGTTGTTTTTATGTAAAGCCAGAGGAAGAAGGGGGGAAAGGAAAAAATGCAGCTGTTAATGTTTGCCTGTAGTCAGAAAATGGGATGATTCCAATCGAGTCAAATCAAGAGCTCCAAACTAAAGCCAACTGATGAATGAGAGGACCTCTGATCTTTTCGTGATGCCCCTTAACGCCTGACCTCCGATGACAGTTTAGGCATTAACTGTGTCCTCGCTTATCAAGTGTTCTCCACGTTCTTATATTTATCAATCCAAACATCAAAGAGGAAACGCCTAGAAATGGAAATTAATATCAAATCCAAATTTGTGTCACACGAATGGCTTGCACTCCTCTGACTGTTTGCGCTGCTCTTACTCACTACAAGGAAAAAAAAAAAAAACCTGGCTGCCGACCTCAGAGCCTGTATGAAACATTGAGGGATGATGGGAACGTTTCACAGTGCATAGGAAGATGTACGAGTGCAGCTGCTGTGGCCCTAAATCACCAAATCGTGTATATCAGCAAGAAATGCACAAATCTGATGCCGAAAAATCATCAGAGGAGGTGTTGATCCAGTGAGTTACATCCAGAGAGAGAGAAAGAGAGCTCGTGAAAGAAGTTGTGTTAGCACAGCTGTTGCTGCTAGTTTTGCTGCAGTGGCCTTGCAGCCACTTCTGTTTCTGAACAGTTTGTAGTTAAATGCAAGTGCAGTCTGCCATAGATTTTACCTCTAGTTAAAATGCAGTTATATCAGCTTTACATGAAATATATATATAGCTTTATACATAGATCTATTAACAGGTTCCCCTCCGCCTTCGCTAGGACTGTCAAAGTTCACTCACTAATTCACATAATGGTTTCTGTTCTGTGTGATTTTCTTACAGCTGATCTGAGCTGAACATTAGGCGCTAATTGAAATGGATCATGCACCCGTGTTTCTATCACTTAATGAAGAAAGATGTTGAACGGATCATTTATTTATAATCAGTCCCTGCTGGGATGTTTAACAAAAGTCGTTTGCATGCTCAGTAAAATTTAATTAATCAAACCAAAATTCATCTTTTGGCTCAAATCTGTGCTATTCCATTCGTATTTCCTGCCCTGTTTAGTGCAGTTTGATAATTAATGTTAACAATTAGAGTTTGTTTTTGAATTAAGAGCAGGTTGCATAAATTTAGCACCGTCTGGTGTTTTCATACATACGCATAAATTGCCAAACTCATATACACATATTCTTTGGAACTGAATGCGTTAATGCTATGCATTATAACTATGCATTATAATTGATTAGACTGATCGCTTTGACCACTGAGATGATTGACTAAAAGAGAAATGCAATTATATATACACTAACGCAGCATATACCAGGCATAATTAATAATTCAGATAAAATAGGCAGTCAGTCAGCATTTGCTTGTTGACGAAGAACATCTGAAGGGCCTTTGTCAGTCAGGATAGTTACATTTTTTATTAGGAGCCAAGTAATGCCAAATTCTAAGAAAATTGAGTATTGACACAAGGAATGTAATTTAGGCTTCATTGTGAATATAGTAAACATTTAGCATCAAGGTGTTTGTGCTAGCTCAGTCTGATGTAGCATTATACGTGTAAAAGAGCGGTTAAACTATGTTTAAAATAGATGAAATCATGTCAGGCTTACAGTACCTTTTCATTTTGTAAGAAAAATATCTCATTGGCAGTTATGCCATCGGTGCTCCCGTTTTGTGGTGCTCATTATTTTTGTCAACAGTAACTAATAAACGTTTGCGCATAACAGTAGTATATGTAACAACTGGCTTGAAGTTCAACACAAAAGCAGACGTGCTATTTTGTAGTAAGTGTAATAACAGGCGTTGTTAAGATTTGTATTTCTATGTACACCACTGGAGATTGTAGGTGGTGTGTGTGGTAGTTAATGGC
Organism: Enteromius thamalakanensis; assembly: GCA_032357475.1. Classification (NCBI taxonomy): domain Eukaryota; kingdom Metazoa; phylum Chordata; class Actinopteri; order Cypriniformes; family Cyprinidae; genus Enteromius; species Enteromius thamalakanensis. Next base: position 18,459,711 of record JAUCMT010000105.1, read on the forward strand.
AGTCAGTATGGCCCCATTAAACACATCTTTTAATATACACGTTGGTTTACAAACCACTTTTAGAAAGTGTAGAAACATCAAAATGTAGAAGCATTTATTAGCCACCCTCACAATCTCCCTGAGCTCTTATAAATACATCTAAATGGCATCTTTCTCATTACATTAACAACTTGGCATAAAAAAACAACAACTATTGTGATAGCTACTCATCAAACCAGGATATCCCAGCAGGTTGTGTCAGCCCAGCCAATGATAAGAGTTTATTACGGCATTAATGTCTAACGATAAATCTAAAGTTTTTCCGAAGTGAAGATTTTAAGGTAGGAAGAGCCTTGTGTGAATATTTATATCTGGGGGTTTTGTTCAACTGTATCTCTGTCAATCAATATTTTTCTCTTTGACCACAGTTGCTGCACTTGTCTTTGTACAGATGTTTTGTCAATGAAATAGAAAAAAAAAAAGATCGAAAAGAAAAAAGTTTACCATAAAAAAGCTGCTATGGTCAGACAGGTTACTAAAATAGTCGTTTAGTGTATGACATCATTGAATAGTAATTTATACTGTGTGTTGTTGTTGATTTCTTCTCTTTTCACTACCTTTAGTTAAAACGGCGAATATTAAAGAGAGTGTGTGTAGTCTAATTACAAATACAGATGTTAAAAACACAGCTACCGTCAAGGGGTATCCAAAGGGGAAAAAATAGACGTAGCAACAGTGAGATGACAGAGTAGGTCGTCACAGCCACTGATGACTTATTTATTCATGTACACAAGCAGCTCTGTCGTCATTTCTTTCGATGTAAAGATCATGTCATATTTAGTCTCTATAGACATCTTTGTTCCTAGTATTAAACTGTATGCTATTATTGCATAGTAAATGCTAAAATACTGCTGCTTTTATTCAATTATCACTTGGAAAGAGTGCCTAGAACAAAAACCAATATATGTGCAATCTTACCGACCGGTTTCAGACATCACTGAAAATGGACCTTTACTGAGCTTTACAGTACGTACAGTTCTTTACTGGGGTGTTGAACACATACAGTAATCAACCTTTTCTGTCCTTTTTTTTTCCTGGAAATGTTATGAAAAGCTGAATGCATTTTAACGCAACGTTACTTAACTTTTCTTTCTTCTGAAGCCATGAAAAACAAGATCAAATCAAATGAAGTTTGGTGAAACAGTCTACTGTAAACTTAACAGGATCTTTTTTGCTGTACCTCATGCCTGTAATGTTTGCTGCTTACTTGTTCAGTATTTTAGTAATTTAAATCTCTTAGCAATATACTTGTTGTAAATAATAGAATTATTTATTAAGAATGTTGTCTTTTTATTTATATTTACACAGTTCATCTAAGTTATTTTTATATGTTTCCAGTGTTACTTGGTGTGATCTTGGAGTCTTTTTTTTTTTTTGTGAGCCCCTTACTGTTTATTTCTCTGTCCGATTCTCTGTTCCGGTTAGAAAGCAAAGGTCTGGCCTAAGAAATGACCTGTTTTCCCAGCCACTCAATTTGTATGAGTAATAAATAAAAGTCTCTGATGCACAAGGAAAATGTTATAGAAATGTCGCCTCTGGAAAAACGTACAAAGCGTTCCTTTGCCGTATTGACTTCCACCCATGTTTTAGATTCCATATGTTTGTATATTCTGGGGAAATTGGTCAGAGAGGTTCCGTTTCCAATTGCTGAGTAGATACATTGAACCGGTCTGGAGCCGTGGGGCTCGTGTGGTTTTGTGTAAATAGTAGAATAGGTGAGAGAAACTGAAAGACTGCTTGTGGTGGCTCAGCTGCTGATGTTTGGCCACGTATAGAAAGCCTCATGTATAGATTGCTTCTATAATCCAACATGTGTCTCTACATTTTCATCTTCACCGCAGAAAGAGGCACGTCCTCACATGCAGACGAAGTTGTACCTCAGCAAATTAGTGTCCCATTTTGTCATTTTAAAGTTTCAACCTATTTCAGATTTCCCTAGCGCTGTGTTTGCTTGAAGAATAGCCTAAAGGTCACTTTACATCATGGGTTTTTTGCAGTCATTTCCACACAGCTGTGTAGGTTTTGTACAGTGCTAGCAGTAACATGACTGCACATTGATATTATTCCAGTTCAGCATGCTTTTCTCAAACCTCATACCCTGAAGATTACAGTTGCATGATCAAAACCATCTTCCCAAAGTCTGAGATGTAAACATTTGATGGTGTGCTACTTCCATCCGAGTAGTATAGCAAATTTAGATGTATTTATCATACGTTTTTGCAACGAGTCATAATCTACCCCATTATGTGTCTTTGGAGTATTCATTTTGTGTGCTGTTTTTATTGTTTTTTTCAAACCTTTATATCTAAATCAAATATGTTACATGTTATTTGATATATATAAATATACACTTTTTTTATTTAACTGAGAGTGTTTCTTTTCGATGCCCTGCTCCATTTTGTGTCATTGTTCGGTCTCCAAATTTGCAAATTCTTCTCCGACTGCACTGACATGAAATCAAGACCAGACATGATGACAAACCTGTTGTTCTTTCCTGGTGTATCTCCAAATAAAATCTTATAAAAAGCTTGACCTCTTACACTGACGGTCTCCATAAGCACTGGTTGGTCTCAATAAACCCACTTTGCTCAGTATATACATACGAAATGCACTGTTTTGGGCACTTACCACAATATTATTTTAATAGCCAATTGATTTGTACAATTTTTCATGATTATCTCTGATGTGCGCAGTTTGCCACTGTTATTTGTTTGTTTGTTTGTTTTTATATCTAATATTGTGATATTATTTGTCACAGAGCAGACTAGTGTACTGTATATTTTCATGAACTCCTCAAGCATTATTAACAGTAAGTACATCAATGTTATTTTTCCTGATATGTATTATTTAGAAAATAAACACTGGTTAATGAAATGTAATTGTACATTTGTGTTTAATTGCTTTGTGAAACCTGATGCAGGAAAATCAACCCAATCTCAAAACCAATTTGTATGTATTTTAGGAGTTGGCAAATTCGTGCTTATTCGTACAAATTCATAAAACCTCGCTCGTACAATTTTGTGCGATTTCTCTAAACCCCAGTGACGGGGAAGTTTAGGGGCGAGGTTAGGTGTAGGGCATTGTTGCAAATGTGTATGAATTGGCAAATCGGAAAATGCACAAAAAATCATATGAAATCTAGGCCGTATGAATTAGCCACCCTTATAAAATATGTACGAAGTGCCATGAGATGGGGCTCATAAAACTGCTTCTACCAGTCCATTTTCCGCACTCTGATTTGGGACATTGTAGCCTTGCATGCTATTCACAATGGAAAATATCGAAATGAGGATATTTCACCATGGATATGCTTGAATCCTGACATCCAGTCTCCAGTTCTGTTTTTAGAGTGTTGTGTTGTGCATTTATGTTCCCTTGCATTTATCAGTCAAGCTACTTAGATCCAAACAAAACTAATGGCAGAGTTTATTTAGTGATGTCAGGTAATGCTTTATATACGGAGAGAAAGAGAGTTTTTACATTGGGCTGGAATTAACAGTCAAACTGCAACGCATCCTTTTCCATTGGCCGTTGTAAGTCGGTTAAACAGATTTGCCCCGACCACATCAGCCAACCATGTTTGTGTTTTCCTGCGATCGGAGGCCACTCTGAGTAGGCAGTAAAATTGGCTTGAGCGAGACAACTGTGGCTTTGTGGTTTTAAGAGCAGCCAGTTTAGTCCCAGCCTCACGAGGTCACCCAGAGGCCCGACTGCAGCTGAGAAGACGGCTGAAATCAGAGCGGGTGTCCCTCTTTCACTGAGGGATTTTCCCCCGGCTTCCACAAGAGAGGAAAAACTGAAAAGCAAATCAGTTTTGGAAATGCACTTGACCTCAGGCAATGGCGGGCTGGTGAAAGAAAATGCAACTGCTAAAGACTGGTGGTGAAAATGCAAGAGCTGTAAACAAGCCTACAGGAAATGAGAATAAATAGCTGTTTCTTTATTTGTATCAGGATGTTTATTTACTTGGAAACTTATGAAGACCATATGCATGTAGTCAACATTATGACTGCTGGCTAGAGTTGCCTTATATAATTTTAGACTACCCAGAAATGTTTTTGATATTTTTATTAATGTAAATAAACAAAAAATTCGGACTCAAAATAATTTTTTGTGAAATTGAGAGATAAATTAAAAATCTTGTTGTTTTCCGTTTCTTTGAATGCATACATGGTGTAACATTTACATGGTGCGATCCAAAACGGCACATAAAAAGACAGAATTAAGTTATGATAATCAGCAATTATGTCTACACTGGATGCAACAAATGCCTCGTTTGTAATGTGTTTTATTGTTTTGGTGTCACAGCACTGGGACACGGCATCATGTTATGATAAGGGCAATTAAATTTGAGGTATTGAGGTATTCAGCCAATCACAACACACTGGATAGCTGGCCAATCAGAGCACACCTGGCTTTTGTAGAACAATGAACTTTGTACAAATCGACCAGTTTCAGAAGGTGGGGCTTAGAGGAAAAACAATATTCATGCACCTTAAACTGCATAAACACATTGCATTACAGCATACACAAATACAATACACAAAATAATATTCTTTTGAGAAACATCATAGGAACCCTTTTGAGGCATTCACATTGTCTGATACAAATATAAACTCTATGGCCCAGTTTTATAGACAGGGCTCAGCCTAAGCCAGGATTAGGCTATAGTTGAATTAGGACATTTAAGTAATTTTTATAAACATGCCTCAGAAAAAAGGATTCCTGATGTGCATCTGAAGACAAAACAAAGGTGCCAACATGTTTTAAGCTCAGTAAGTTTCTTTCAGTTGAAACAGCTCAGATTTAAATTATGTATATGACTAGGCTTAAGCCTTGTCTGTGAAACTGGGGATAAATGTGTAATGGTTAGAGGTAATAAAGGCTTTAAAAAATATATAAAAACCTTAATATCACCAGTTCTGGCCCATTTTGTGTACGAGTGAAATGTGATGTTTGTGGTACAAAATGTACCCAGGGCCTATATGTGATATTTTCTTGGACCTATGCTTACATCCGCAGAATTCACTGCTGCTGAAAAATAGCCAGAATACAATGCAGGTCTGCTGCTGAGATTCCAGCGGATTGTGTTACTTTCCAGAATTCGTCTGGCCCTCGATGAAGACACGGGGCCATTATCCTCGCATAGTTGCTTAAATAGATCTCCCCGTATAATTTCAGCATTAATGTTAAAACAAAAATGAGCCCTACCAGCTCATATTTTTTTCCAGCGTCATGACCACCTCATCACTCTCTGCTCTCTCTAATCCCCATAGACATGTTCAGCCCTGTAAGACCCATCAAAAGAAAAGGCAAATAGAAACCATCACACCCAAGCAGTCATGATTTTTAAATGTAATTTCTTTTTCTGAGGCGGCAGCAGCAGCTACAGATGACATAACCTGCTCCATCTGTTTATGCTGAAAGATGTTGACAATTATGCTGTTACAAACATTTATGGCTTACTTTATTTCATGGAATACACACATCCATGAAATGTTCCAGAGTTGATCTATATGGAGATCACTTACAGCAATTAGTTTTTCAAATATCCATTTGCCTTTCTTAACACATCTTTAAAATTACAAACATGGCAAAGTGACAGAAACGACTTATACCTTAAATTAAGTATTTGCTTTCATTTAGTAGCTCTAGAATTTTGGTAATTATATTTTACAACACTGTTTTCTCTCACATTATGCTGTAAAAGTTATCGCTCTGTCTGGGACAGCTTTGATTGAAACAAAGGCATCTGGATCTAAGTCCTTTTTCACAGCAAAATATTTTCTGATCCAATAAAAGACTTTTAATGCTTTTAATAATTTTTTTTTTTAAATAAGATATGTGTCATCTAATGCAAAGGGTGTAAATTCCTTAGTCATTTTCCCCCCAATCATTTTTTTTTTTTTCTTATCCAAATGCTTGTCATTTGGGTAATTTTACTGGGTTTCTATAACTAAGCTGCTGGGTAATTTTTTTTCTACCAAATTACCACTAGGTTGAGCCTGAAGAGGTGGTCTCGGTCCAAACTCTGGTCTGTATAATAAATGGATGAACTGATGAATGGATTTACAATTCATGGTTCGCTTCCAAAAGGGGCAGTGTGGAAGCAAACCACACTAAACTAAAAACAAAACAAACTAAAAAAAATCAATATTGTATTTGCTGAACGAGTAGACCTTCCTGGTGTGAATATAAGACTGCCAGTCATCCTCACAAAGAGGATTTTTTTATACATTTTGAGACTGATGCCATTGACTAACTGTACCCGTTTCCGAATATGCAAGTCTAATTCAAACAATGAATTAACAAATAAAAAAACAAGTATTTTTTTTAATAAAAAAATTATACACTGTAATTATATATAAAATATTTAAAATATAACAAGGAAATACAGAGCCTTGAATAAGCTATACATTTACTGATTATGAATATTAAAATACAAGCTATAAAATGGCATTTTAAATGGAGGGAGGGGTTAGTGGGTGAGGGATTGGATGGGGTGCCCCTCTGTAAACTGCATTCCGAGGAGGGTCCCCTCGGTAGAAATCGCTATAACATTCCTCTCAGTAGAAATCACCTTCTCGCCTCGGAGGGCCCCCCTCCATCATTGGGCCCTTAGAATCATCGCTTACTTTCTTGCATGTAAACAATGTTTGGAAACACATGAGGGTAAGTAATTAAAGACAGAATTTACATTTTTGGGTGAATTAACAAATTAACCGTCTTTTAGTATTTTTAGGCATTCTTCCATCCCAACCATGCACGCAACAGCCAATGCCCGCTTTTCAAATTATGCTGTTTTCGCCCAAATCATTTAATTTGTCTTATATTTTTGGGTGTTCTAATGTGATTTGAAATAAACAGCATATTTTTAAACCCAATCAGAAGTTGGTTAAACAACCTTAATAATAAATTACTTATTTCAATATAGCTTTATTTATTTGTATATGTTTACTGAATCACTTTATTTCATGGTCAGTTACGAGCATTTTCCTAATATTCAATCTTTCTATAGGAGCAAATCACACACCTTTCAAATGGATGATTCGTCAGTTACCCTTTCAGTCAAATCACTTTAACGTTACATATGGGAACTCGCATGAGAGACCAATCGCCTCAATCATTGGCATGCACAAATTGCATTCAGGTGCACCTCATCACTACGTGAGCATAAGAGGGCACGAATGAAGTGCACCTGCAAACTTTCGCTTCTGAGCCTTCGTCGTTCCTGAGCTGGAGACCCCCTTGGTTTTCATTTTTGAGAGTGGAAAGAGATCTGCATTTAAAAGAGTTTCTGCAAGTTCATGCTCAGACTCATCTGACAGTGTTGACCGGGGGCGACTGTCAGTGGATCCTGTGGGCTGGTGACCTTTTGAAAGGCTGTGAGCAAGCCAGATTTTTACATTCCAGTGAGACCTACTGAGTGCATGGCAGTGCCGCGAGAGGTCCTGCCTGGGCAATCCAGGAAAAAGAGCAATTTCCCACAGTCTGTAAGGCGTTCCCCGGAATGCACCCCAGAGGGACGAGATGTCTATTGCAGCATGAGAGGAAGAGTCGACTGGTGAAGTGGACATCTCATCGGGACAATGCCCTCCGCGGTCACTGCTCTGTCAGAGGTGCTGAGGGGGTTGAATTGGGGGTGTCAGGTGCCCCCGTCCAATCCTTCGAGGCTGGATGATTGGTTTCTAGGGATGGACCGCGGTTCCTTTCTTCCCAGAGGTGCAAGAGCTGGTCAGGCTCTTCACTCCTCACCACCCTCGTTGGTCCCCCAGGCTGAGTGCGCTGTAGCAGTGCATGCCCGCACAGCGTTGCCTCTGGCTAGATAAACTGCGTACAAGAGTGGTTCTGATCATGGGTTGCAGGAACCTCATACCGTGGCCGACCTCTACTTAATCAAAAAGGGGCAATGGAAGTCTGGAATGGAAGGCAGACTGATGCGATGTCCCACATCCTGCCCCAGAGGGACTTCAGCTGGTCCCCGGGTGCCCACCTTAACCTGCCCATCGCCAAAGGCGTCCCCCTGTGGCTCCAAGAACCTTCAGCTCCGTTCACTGCTGAGGCACACAATACCAGGAAAAAGGGCGGCCCAATGTCAAGCTGTCGCCCGCAACTCAGAGACCGGCCAAAAACATCCACAGATTTGCAAAGCGTCCTTGACATGAGCAACCCGGAGCTTATGGAGTTTGCTCTTCAGGGGACGACGACAGTCCCCAATTCTGGAGGAGGGCCTGGAGCTTCTGTGCACCCAGCTACCGCGGTACCCACAGTTTAAAAAACAGAAAGAGCCATTTTTAGGGGGCTCAGTGCCCCTAGATCCCCATCTTACCTTTCTTTGCTTCCTCAGGTGCGAAACCGGAGCACTGTGTCACCAGAGTGGGCACCAGGGGAGTACTTAGGCATTGCCCAGAGCAGTCAGACTTTTCTCCAGGACGTTTATCCTTCTGGGATCAGCCGTTTCCTGGCTGCCCCACATAGGCTCCGATTCCCCTAGCGACCCGGCTGGAAGTCTGGTTACAGCTTCCAAACCTCTTGCGGCAGTAGATATGAACGGTACACCTCGGCTATGCAATTCTGTTCACCAGGTGTCCGCCCAGGTCAGAGGCCTCTGCTACACCACTGTCCACTCGGACAGGGATGCTGCTGTCCTGCGTATGGAGGTTGCTGTCTTACTGGCCAAGGATGCAATCAAGCCTGTTCCTCCAGCCGAGATGAGGTCAGGGTTTTACAGTCCTTACTTCATCGTGCCAAAAAGAGCGGTGGGTTGAGACCCATCCTGGATCTACAAGCTTTTAATTGGTCCCTTTTCAGGCTGTCGTTAAAAAATGTTCAACCCGAAGTGCATCCTAAAACTGTGCATTCAGCCCCGGGATTGGTTCGCAGCCATTAACCTGAAGGTTGTGTACTTTCATGTCTCGATTTTACCTCAACGCAAATCCAAATAAGGGCGGTTTGCTCCTGGGGTCGAGCGTGTCAGTGCGCCCAGTTGGTGGTAAGGACTTGGTGCTTCGGCACCTCAGCCATCTGGTCCTTCAGGGCAACCTGCGGAAAGAGCAAACTCTCCCAAAGTAAAGGAGAGGATTTCTTTTCTTGGCATGGAGCTGGACTCTGTCAACATACTGCCTGCCTCATCGATGAGCGTGTGCAGGCAATGCTGAAGTGCTTGAACTTCTTCAGGCACAAGACAGCGGTCACTCTCAAAACTTTTCAGAGGCTCCTGGGGCATATGGCAGCCATAGCCGCTGGGCTTACTTCATATATTGGGTTTGGTGCTCCAATAAAAGTCCAAAATTATATAAAAAATGTATATATGCATGCAAACCATTATATTAAGCCAAACAACTGAGAACAATGGAGGACACTTCACATCGAAAAGTGACTAAAAAGGGTAACTTGAGCTACAGAAAGCAACGCAAAAAGGGCTAGGGCCTAAATTTGCAGGGCTTTTATGCATTACAGTAAACACCATTTGGTTAATGTTAGTTAATACAAATCCAAAGTCAAAAGTTGTTGTCTTGTTAAAAAAAAAACCTGACATACTGTAGTCATGTAATGCTTTAACTGTTTCAACATAAATGGTATATGAATTAAAAGGGTTTGATACTAGATACAGATTAATGTTTATATTGAATTGAAAAGAGTTAGGCTAATTATCCAAATTAGCCTTGGAGCTTGAGCAGAGTCTTACATTTAGGGTTCCTCCTCTAGGGAACACACATGCATGGGTTCCTTCTCTGAGAGAGACTCAGGCATACGTGCTTCTTTCATAGACTCGACAGGTTGGTATTCTCCCTGTGACATCTTTGCCTTACTAGTTAGGGATCTACAAGGTTCTGCTGCCTCCACTGCGTCTTTGTGAAGGTAGGCTGCAAGAAGAGACAGGCTTTGTTGGGTCCCAGTGGGCACAGATGCTTGAGGGGAACATTCAGGCATGGGCAGTACTTGTGAGGAACACTCTGGCAAGTGATTTCTCTGAGGGCTTGTCAGGCAAAAGTGTTCTTTTTTTCCCGTTTTTTTTTTTAGACTATCGCTGCTGACACTTCCTTGTGGAGAAAATGGGTACAGATATTCCCACATTGAATAACCTGGGCATGATTGCAGAAGAGACAGGTATGGGCATTCCCAGAGTGAACATCTTGGGCTGGGGTGCTTCATGTGGGGAGCTAGAGGCCATGGATGTTTGATCAAGGTTAGATGCTCCCTTAGAGGAACCTTCAGTATAATGAGTGTTTCTGCTAGAGATAACTCAAACACAGTTTCTCCATGTGGGGTATCAGCTAGCATATATACTCCCTGCAGTGATCCTGTGGAAAAAGGTGTTTACTGAGGGGAACATTCAAGCACAGGTGCTTCGTCTGAGCACAAGGGTGCTTCCTGTGTGGAACACTCAGGCACATGTGAGTTCTGTGGGGGCTTAACAACTCAAATTTAAACAAAGCAGCTGTTGGTTTCCCTTTTTTTAGGATGTTGTATTTATTAGGATAATTTTGTAAAATTCAATTTTGCTAAATTTTGCATTTGCAGTTTAATGTAAAATTGATTTAAAATTAGCTGGTGTTTGTTGAATTTTATATGAGAAGTATACTCACTCTTGATATTTGCAGGTTGCATAATTGAGTCATTAAGTGGCGACAAGTGGTTTTAGTTTTGGGAGTGATTTCTTTCTGTACTTTGTATTACTTTGAAGATTTGTAATGTTTGCCTGATTCTCCTTTGATTTCATTTTAGTTGGAGGAGCACATACAGAATAAGTTATTGGCAACACTTCTAATACGTAATTTAGTCAATTTTAACTTCTTAGGACTATTTTGTCCATAATATTTCAAATGTGCCTGCTTATGTGCCTGTTTCCTACACAAATATGTCTATATTTTCTATACCACAGAAAGAAGAGGGGTTAGAAATCAGCAGTTTTGTTTTGCAGGTTTGCTTTCCCAGTACTTGGGCTGAGTCCATTCCCCTGAGAGCACTCTGGCAGCATGTGCTGCCAAAAAAGCTCTTGAATGCTGCCTGACTGTCACTCTTATCTGCATCATGACATCACACAATAGAGGAAATATGACTGTGCGGATCTGAGGTCAGTTGGTTGAAGATTTAGCAGAGAAGTGAGCTGTGCTGCACCATTTCTGTTACTCAGTAATAAAGCAACGAAAGACTGGCTGGGTGATATTTACTCAAGTAGGGCATTGGGTCAGAGCCAGTGCAAAACATTTTGTGTACTCACGCATGCTGTCAGTATCAGAGGTGCGATACACAGCTGTTTAGAATTATCATGGAATTTTGTTTGGGCGAGAAAAATGTTCTGGAAAGCAGGAAAGTCTTGTTTTGGTTCTCATTAGAAATCTCATGGTTATCTTGTTATAAGAAAGCAGGAGGTGATACGTACTAATTGTAAGTGTAGATTCAAACTCTGAAGCTGATGATTTACTGTATATACTGGACACCTGGGAAAAAGAAGAGTAAATTTGTGGTACTCTCACATTTTTGATGACTGTATTTATTAGCCAGGTGTTATTCCAACTCAGTATACTGCACATATTCAAGCAAAACAATATATTTTGTGGATAGGTACCTTAAGTCAAATCCCTTTTTTGTTCCCACCATAGCCTCGAATATTGACCCTTGTTGGGTGAGAGCCATCATTATTCTGTTGGCCAGTCATGATCTTTAAAGGGTCATGAACATATCATGTCTTCAAATGAAATATGCGTGAATTAGAGCGCTGCGTCTGATCATGGACGCCATGAATTATTGTGATACACCACAAACATTGATATATCGGTCGAAAAAGTCAAAGTAGAGTAAACACTAAGTGAGTACCTTTATTCTTTCTGTTTTAAATAATATTTTAATATTCATTTTGAAGCAAATCTAGATGGAGCAGACTGATGGGTTCTTAACTCAAACTGATGATATTCACAGCGTTAAATACTTGGCACAAGCTGATTGGTTCATGCTGGATGCCAACAGGCTTGCTGCTTTACATTTAAATACCTGGCTAGCATTCACTAGAGCAATTTGCAGTGCGCTTTCAGAGTTCCTTTGAAACCCTTTTGAAAGTTCTGCTAATATCTTCTTCTGGCTATTTTAAAGCTATTTGTGCAGCAGCTGTATGTCTTGAATGTTCACAGAACCGCATCGGCACATGTATTGGCAGTTTATGAATTGTCAGGTAATTATTTTCAGTAATAATACACAATTATTTTATTACCAAATCAGCATATTAGAATGATTTCTGAAGAATCATGTGACCTTTAAGACTTCTATAGCTTCGACAGAAATAAACTATATTTTAAAAGGGATTAAAATAGAAGACATTTATTTTAAATTGTAATAATATTTCACAATAATACTGTTTTAACCGCTACACAAAAAAAACTGCACTAACATTACCATTACCTAGGCCTGATAAATATATCGACTTATCGCACAATATGTACATGACAATTAAATTGTGTTTAGGTCTTCTGGCATTATAATTTAAGTGGCATAAAATGGACCATATCACCTATCGCAATTATTTATGGGACAATATATCACACAACAAAAAGCTGTTATCGTGACATTTCCTTGGCTTACTTTACCCCACGGGTAGTACGGGTAAAAGACATCAATATAAAAGCATCCTATAACCACTGCAGCTAAATTGTTTTGCATTCTAAACAATGGAGGTTTGTTTGTTATTTGCCTGTTGTTCTTGCTCTCTCTGCTTACACCAAAAGCCCTGTAAATATTTCAGTAAAACTCATATTTGGAGCCTGCTGCCTTTACCATATGACTTGTGTACCGCCTTTGGTCTCCTGCCCTTCTTAAGCTTGCAAATCTGCTGTGGAGTCAGCCTAAAATGACCTTTGGAGGCACCAGGGATGTGGCAGCATGGTCTATGAGATTGTTTTTATGTTTTTTTGCCTCATATGTTCTTTGGAAGCTGCCCTTAACGTTAATAATATAAAACCCACACTGTGGAATACACCATTAACATTTATTTTCCTTGGCTCTTCTCTGGACTCAGGTTAGAGACTGAGGAAATACAAACCAGCCTCCGTTTTTTCAGAAAAGAGGTTAAGCTGTCTATAATTGTCCATATTTTTCTAATCAGTTCATGGCACTGTTTGAAGGAGACTGACTTAAGAATACTTTGGGGGTGAATGATGCAAAATGAAAACTTTGGGGTATTTCAAACATTGGCAGAGGCTTTTGAGAGTGAAGTATTTACAGCGGGAAAAGTGAAAGACATAATAGGAAACATTTGAGGCAGTGAAAGAAGGCAGGCAAACATGGCAAAAAGAACTGAATGATTCTGCTGTACACAGGATCTGAAGGGCCGCCCATGCGTTTAAATGATTAAATGATAATTTAGAATTGACCAGGTTGATCCTCGTATGCTTCTCAGTGATATTAAGTGAAGTAAATAACAGGCTAATGACTTTGGTTACACGTTGTAATCTTTACTCTAAACTTTTCTCTTTGTGGGCTGTGAACCAGTGTCGTCAGCAGCAGTAGCTCACTGTCAAACATAATATGAGTCCTGACCCACTGATTTGGACATCAGCCAAATAACCCCAAAATTATCTATTGATGGACTTTTCCCTGGATGATGGAGTAATGAAATGATGGCGCAAACCTTGTTCTCTTAGAGCTCAGTGTGAACAGTCTAACAGTCCGTCCTGTTTCTCTTTAATTATAGTAAGAAAAATATTTATTAGACTATATCAATTTGTCTTCAGCCCAGAATTCTTCAAATTCAATCTAATGACATCTAGTAAGAAAATGGGATGTTTCCATAGCTGTGGAGATTAACTAATGAATGTGTTTTCTATCAGCTGTGTAGCATTTTATTTAAGGCGATTTCAGACCAACCAGTTCGGACAAACTGGTTTGTAAAATGGATCTGAAACTGTATCTGAAACAAATGATTCAGTTTGATTCATTTGATTCAGGCACACACTGACTCATTAGCAATGGATTCTCAGCTAAATCATTTTAGAAATCAAGTCAGAAAATCAAGTGGACACTGGAGGAAGTAGACATTTACCATCTACGTAGGAAATAAGTTTAAAATATCCAGTTTGTCAGCGATTAAATGTTTTGGGCACAGCTTATAAGGGACTGCAGGTAGGCTATTCATATGGTCTCTATGATTGGGGGGCCTGATGTAGTTAAAATTACTGATGGCTAGAAATGCTCCTGTACTTGATTAGCCTATCCACCTTTTTCCGCCATTCGTACATTTTATGGGCGGCCTATAGCTTCCGGTCTCATGCGTCCAGCTATTTTTAGCTAAAAAACCGTTTGATTTGTTGCTTGATACTGGAAAAAATAGGTGTGTCTTATCGTGTTATTTTAATGCATCATCTTGTATTGTAAACAGTTTTACCATTTACTGCAAGTTGTTACTCTCATCTGTATTTACCTATAATGTCTAACGAACCGGCGTCACCCATAGGCTTACCTCAGCGTTCAGAAAAAAAGGTGGATACCTGAGCACAAAAGAACAGTGAACGGAGAAAGCAAGTGAGAGCGACAAAAATAAAAAAGGCTGGGTGCCTTTAAGAGATGAAGACTCCTGGCTCATCGCCCGTTCTCCAATCTGCTGATGATGAGGCCTGTGATGAGGAAGGAACCGGGATCCATTTTTAGCGATGAGTTCATCCTTTACGGCAGGAAAAAAAAAAAGAGAAAGAGTGTAGCCATAAAAAGTGCAGTCCGTGTGCTCCTGCCGGCACCTGACAGCACGTCGCATCTGCACTTATCTGAATTTAGCCATCAATCAAGAGTGAACACATACTGCGCTAGAAGACGTTAATTAAAATAATGACGGACCTTAGGGAACAGTGAGGAATGCTGAAAGTTTAATGCGTTTCTGAATGTGGACCTCTCCCAGAAGGGTCTACACGTCGCCTGTTGCTTTTCTGAAATAAAAAAAAACGAAACCTAGTTTTGACAGTAGCCTAAGCTACAATTAATACAATAAAGCTGCAAGAAGCAATTGGGTCCCAATAAGGCCCACTTAAGCCCAAATGCGAAGTATTGCTCATATTCTAAAGCTGTTGTCTTTTTTTTACTCGCACTTATTGCTTAAACAATTTTTTTAAATTGCAATCGTGTTATTTCTTGTTGTCCACTGTTATAGCGCCGCCCTCTGTTCAAATGAGATGAAACCTTTATTTTTTTTCAGACTGTCCTTACATAAAACCCAGGTTTTTTTCTCACCTTTCTGGCATCCCGATAAATGATTGCATGCAAAATGTCAGTGTGACTTAATCAATCGTCCCAGTGGCAGAAATTTTAATGATTATCATTCTTTTGGCACTACAAATCGACTTATACATACATGCACCAGATTCCATTACAGTTACTTTTTAATTATCCATTGTAACAAAATAAGCCACACCCAACATTATTTATTGGTGTTTGGCAGTCATGTTGAATTAAAAGTTCGGTATGTGTCCATGACTGTTTTTACAGGCACTCCAGACTTAATGGGTGCTAAAATTTGGTGCAGATCTGGGGGGGGGGGGGGGGTTTTTTTTTTTTAAAAAAAAAAAAATAAAAAAAAAATATGTCA
>JAUCMT010000105.1:18475326-18488042 GCA_032357475.1 Enteromius thamalakanensis
GGGGGTATGTTTTTTAAAATAATAATAATAATAATCCAATATGGCAGAAACTTTTTCCAGGCCGAAATAAGTGAAGGTATGATGGCTAGATCATGAGCCAAGGAATCTGTGCGCATAAAAAAAACATTTGGTCTAAATTTCACTTTTTTGTGTACATGCCGCTTTAAGGCATAACTAAATGTACAATAATAATAAATTCAAACAAAAACAAAACACTTCATGTTTGTCCTCCAAAACATACAAGTTTATAAATTTCTGCATGCTTCATTTGCTGTGAAAACAAACGTTCCAGGTCAAAGAACAAACACACACCCCTGACTCATTTCACACTGAAAATCTTTTTGTTGCCACAGTTTTAGGAGGCATTTGGCTGTCTGCGTTATTACAGGTGTAGTACAGCTCTTTTCTAAGAAAGTCAAGACTTTATTGATGTTTGCGTGTAAGCCACAGTTGAAGCAGGCCGTTGATTCTTGTCCTCACATTCCCCTCTCCCACTCCTCAAACTCACAGACCTGCAAAAACACATCCCCATCATTTCCCTACCATCCCTCTATCTGTCCAACTGTAGACTGTTGGGGTCAGGCGGTACGGCTCTTTAATAACAGCTGAACAGTGTGATTCTAGCACCATCTATGGGTGTGAAGGAAAGCATTCAGAAAAGATCTCGCATCCCTGAAAAAAACAATCATTTAACTCACTACATTTTTTCTTAAAGTAAATCGGTTTGTTTTAGCTACATTTAAATGAAAAAATGTAGCTGAGTAACTTTCAACATGTTTTTATTTTTTTAATCTAGCTAAAATAAACAGTTCACAACAATTAAAAAACATTTAGTATTTTTTTTCAGTCAATTTAATACCACCATGCACAGAATAACTGCAGTTCTTTACAGTACAATACAATACAATCTATTTAAAAAATTGAAAACGGTTTTTATTTTATTTCTAATTAAAGTAGGCTAAACTGTTAACTATTAATATTTATTTATTAATAATTTAATTAATTAATTAATTAATTAATATATTTTTTTATTTGTTAAGATTGAACAAGGATGCAGATTTTATGATTTTATTCAATTTAACAAGAGAAAAGACTTGATACGGAAAAATTATTAAATTATATAAATGATTTATTTTTACCTTTTCCCTTTATTTAAATATGACATTTAGATCTGATTCTGATACTAAATCAGAATATTTAATTTCTGATATTTTAGCTTATAATGTATAATATGAACTTATTATAATAATGAACTTAAGACAAATTTCAACTGATGGGTAAGGTTTATTGGTAACTATATATTTTATATATAGGCCTAATTATTTAGATACGACAATGTTTTTATAAATGTTTTATAAAACTGTTAATTGAAAGTTGTAGTGTTTACATTTAGACTGACAATTCTGGATTTTTTGCAAAATGCCTGCATTTAGCTATACATTTTTATTTATTTAGAAATGAAAATGTTGTTATGCTAAGGACATTCATTTTCTTTAAATAAGCTTCATTTCACACGACAGTCATTCTCCTTATAGTAAAGACATCTGGATTGTGTGCGTCATCACCATCACCCACTTGACCTATTGGCTGTCTGCGTCATGTCTTAAGTCCTTTCCTTCACCTACACGGTTATTACTGAAGCTGTATGACTCACCAGCGCAGATCATTGGTGTTCACTGAACATCTGCTTTTGGAACCTCGTTGCACAATATAAGAACGGCTCTCTTATGTAATTGGGATGTCCAGTAAATGGATTCATTATTTACACCTATGAAACACTATGAGGGTAGACCCTGTACTGTGTAAATGTTTTGCAGTGTCTGTGTCATACCAAGCCGCCCTGGGGAAATAACTCTTACAAGTAATTGTCGATGCATTACTGGGTAAACATGTTGCGGTGTAAACACACTGGTGCACTGTGTCATAAAAGTATGCATACAGTGAATAGTTGTTCTTGTGCTGACACAGCTGCATGGATCATAGAAACGTCTGGATCAGACGCAGTGCAAAATCAAAAGCTTTCATTATATATTAGGTTAAACATGGTTTTGGCTTTCCTCTAATTACGGTGCTGTTTTCTTACACACGGATCATTTCCTTTAATTTGTTTTCGTACAACATCAAGTTTAGAGGAGTGTGTTCCACACCTTAAACAGCTGCTTGAGGGGTCAAGCACAGTCGAAACCCCATTTAGGCTAGCTTTTCTTCTTCTTTTCTTGTTATAATACTATTTCATATAATGGTATATACACATCGTTTAATCCTATTAACATATTTATGCTCAATATCTCCATATCATGAAGGCTTTGTTTCCTATGTATTTAACTTTCGCAAATATATAAATAAATAAATACCCAATTGACATCAGGCTTGAATGTAATTTTATTTTGACGAGAGTATGTTACATACGAAGGCAGCAGTGAGTGAAATATGACCCCACAAATAAATACAGGAAATATTATTACAGTAGGAAAGATATTAGGATGAAGGCAGCAGGAAACTGACACTGTATTTGCCAAATGCGAGTCTCCCAAAAGAGCTAACTGGTAAATAAACGTGTAAATCAACACAGAACACAAACATCTATGTACAGCACATGCTCCTCTATGTTAAACCGCTATTAAACACAAACTCTGGTTTCTCTGTTATGTTATTCAGGTTTCTTTGACGAGTGATCAACTGACTAACAGCAACAACAACAAACATCTATAACTGTTAGTGTGTATATCTCAGCCTTACATCAGGAATCACTTTCTTCCGTTTGAACTTACTATGTCTGTATGATGCATTTTGGGAAAACACTTGTATGTATATGTATATATATATATAAAACATCTGACCCCTTTAATATACTGTTTTTGTTAAAGAAATATTAATAAGAATAACTAACGGTATATTGCACTTACTTAGAGCCACAGGGCCTTTACATGAAGAACAGATGTGGAAATGTTAGCCCTTGAAAGTAATAAGAATTAGTGTTCTGTCAAAGGTTTTGAGAGAATATAAACATGCTGTCAACTCATATAAAAAAAATATTTTTTTGTTCAATATCATCTCATTAGAATTGGAACATGTTGAGGTCTGTGCAGCACAGAGAAGTGAAAATTGGTAAAGCTGAACAAAACAGTACCAAATTTTTTCTTTTTATCCCCCCCAAACCCATCATGCTTTGCACCCTCTATGTACTGCCACTGGGTCAACAGGTGAGAAGGCATTTGTGGGCACTGGCAAATTCGAGTCACCACTTCCAGCATGTTTATTACACATTTATCGCCATCTTATTGCTGCGACCGTCCAACAGGGTGCAGCACAGAAGCGTCCAAAAACAATCAGTCCATGCAATGATCCATCGGCTGAGCTCTCCAAGGTGCTTAGCTGACTGACGTTTCAATACCAAGCTGTGCATCAGTGGATTATGTGACTGTAGACACGTTCTGTTCTACTACGTTTCCAGCAATACTGATCTAATAAACTGTTTTAACGTCTACCGTTTGTCGTCATAGCTTTAAGATGGATCTGTGGCAGAGCCGGGTCTCTTTTGGTTGGTTAATTCCAGGTAAATGTCAGAGCGGAGGAATCGAGGATATGAGTCTCTTTCCATTAGTCCAAAGATTCTGCTCTGAGCCAGGTCAAAGCAGTCTGCGCAGATGTTCTCCATGTTTTCCTTGATGTGCTCCCTGGTGTACGAGTCCAGATTAACCTTGGAAATAAAACAAGAGTCTGCTTAGGACACTTTTCATATTCATTTTGGATTGATTTTCTGGCACATCTGCTCTCTGGAATCAATTACTAATTGCAAATCTCACACGAACGAATCCTGTCCAAGAAAAACGGCGTGAGACTTCAGTTGAAATAGCTTTGGACATGTTATTGCTGAAAACAAGTAAACTAAGAAATAGAATTTTGATTGTTTTGTCAGCTCAATGCATTACTTCTACACACACAACTGTGTGTACATTTCTGTTTGAAGTTCTAAATGAAAGGTCCGTATAGTTATTTTTTTGTTGTTTTTGGTTTGGACTAAACTATTTGTTTAAAAAATAAAAGTTACAAAAGCAGTTCTAGACATATTTCTAAATTAAAATGAGTCTAGGTTCAACATGTTAGACTCAAAATGTCACCGTGACCTGAGATCATGAAGAAAATATCTCTTTCAAAGGCATAAATTCTTCAGTGTTCTGGCATAGTCTTATGTTGTTGTTTCTTTCAAGTACCTAATAAGACTGTAGTAAGATGTTATTAATATGCACATTGTCAAATCAAAGTCATCGTGGCATAACCAAACAAGTAAAATAAATGAGAAACCCTCATAACTGCATGTCAAGCTCAGTAAATCTCTTAAAAACTTGAGGATGAAATGCAACATTAGTTTAGGTTGCCAGATGTCAGATTAACTATTAATATTTTTGAATATACATTTTATCATAATATAAATAAAATTACATTTATAAAATCATGGCACATGCAATATTAAATTTAGTTCAACTTTTTTGTTTTGGTCTATGAAATAAAAAGATCACTGCCCTGAAGGACATTTAAAAAACTTCATTTATGTATGATTTGTTAAATTTTGCACAATAGTACAACATTTGGAATGACCCTAACCCTAACCCTAACCCTAACCCTAACCTAACCCTGGAATTGGAACCCTAACCCTAACCCTAACCCTAAATATCTTTACTGAATTAAAGATACTTTATGTATACTGATCATTTTTACCAAATGAATAATGCCACACAATCTTATTATTTTTACTGACCAATAACTACCATAACTAAACTTAACCTGTTTAATTTCCCCATCTTACCTCTTTACAAGACTGTATGGAGATGTACTCTGTGAATATCTTCTTTGCTCTGGATGCCATTTTGGACAGTGATTTGATCCTCTTGAAGTCCTCACAGGCCAGCCAGAAGTCCAGATTCTCCTCACTGAACTCAGTTTGCAGGAAAGAGCGGAAAACCACCAGGCCATCTGAGAAAGAGAAGAGAAAATTACTCTAGCACTTATTCTGCATTTTCTAATAAGCGAATCTGGGGTAAATCTGGATTTGGATCCAGGAGTAGAGGTTAATATGGATAAACAACATGCTTTTAAACAGCTGTAACAGCTGCTGTGGGACAGAGATCAACACAGCTGTCATAACCACTGAGACATATCTTACATTTGTGAGAAAGCAGCGTATCAAGCGACTCTGCCCATCTGAGAGCTTCCTCTGGAGCCGGTCTGTGGATGAGCAGACAGAGCGGTCAACAAAGCCATGACTCACGCTAATGACCCATTCACAGATAATTATAGCGCACGAAATAGGCCATCTACTCAATAACTCAAAAACGTCACTGTTGTTTTGATTGCACACTCAACACTCATACATCAAAGCTCAGCCTATGCATCCATTCAGCGCTCCTTAATGACTCTCTCCGTACTTAAACACGATGATACGCATATGACATGCAGCACCGTGCGTCGGGAGTCAGCTCGGGTGAAAGAGGAAACAATCACGTGGACTCACTTGTCTGACTTAAGGACTTTCTCAAGCTTGCTGGCTGGATTGCTTCCATGTCTGTCGTTGGTCTTCTTCCGCAGAAAAGTCAGACGGTTTTTCATGTCTTTGGCCCTGTGTGACAAGACAAAAGGGCATCACATCAAGTGATTTATTAGCTAGCTGTTCACTCAAGTGCTTCTGGAAGGAAATGTATTCTGGTTATAGCCGTGAACTTTATTGCAGGAGGAACACAGATAGTAAAGACATAAATAATGCTTTCCTCCAGTGAACCTGAGAATGGAAAGCATTGCACCCACATCTCTTAAACCAGAACACCTATCTCATGGTTACATGGCTACATTTATTATAACAAGAAATTACATTTAGCGTGAAGAAAATTAAAGGAATGGATGAAAAAGGAAATTTTGCTGACATATACTTCTGACGTCACTTGCTCATCAATGGAAACCAATCCGTCTTTCTTTTCTGTTACTCATCCTCATGTTGTTCCAAACCTGTAAGACTTTTGTTCATCCTCATAAAACTAATAAAGATATTTTTGATGAAATCCAAGAGCTTTCAGACACTGCATAGACAGCAAAAGCAACTGACACGTTAAGGCCCAAAAAGTTAGTAAGGACATAATAGTCAGAATAGTTGTTGTTCAACCGAGATGAAGCTACAAGAATAATTTTTCTGCACACACACACACACAAAGAAAAATAATAACTTTATTCAGCAATATATCATACACGCATTCACAAAAGTACCACAATGCATGAGTTTGAATGCATTCTTGCTGCTGTCTCTAAAGGGTAAGAAACCTCATAGATTTCATCAAATATATCTTCATTTGTTTTTAGAAGACGAACAAAGTTCTTAAGGACTGTTCACACCAAGAATAAAACTGTAAAGTAACTGAAAACTATAAAGATAATGATATCAGCAGATCGCTTTAAATGATCAAGCTCGTTATAGCAGGAGTCTCTGAATGGCTGTCAATGTTTGTAACATTCATCAGTTGGAAAAAATTGTTCTGCTTGTGATTCCAACAATATCATTTCTTTATAGTTGTTGTGCGGACGCTCCTATTCTTTGATATTAAGAAAGATTTTTAGAACTGTAAATTTACTGTAATTTTTATAGTTACCGTACTTGGTGTGAAAGGGCCTTTGTGGATTAGGAACAACATGAAGGTGAGAATTTTCATTTTGGGGTGAACTAATTCTTTAATATTATGGATAGAAGGCTTATATTGTAGCTGGAAGAAACTGTTGGAAAATGTATTAGCTTAGTTAACAGGATGTTAATTGATGGACTAGAATAGTTGTGGATTGTTGTAGTTTTTAATCAGCTGTTTAGACTCTCATTCTGACGGCAACCATCCCCTCAGAGGATCTATTCCTGAGCAAGTGATATAATGCTAAATATCTGCAGATCTGTTCCAATCAATAAACTCAAATATATCAAGTACTACATTTTGGGGGGAATTATTTCTTTAAGCCTATATTTGTAGGAACAGTCTGATTTCAATTTAAAAAAGGAATACTGTATACTGTATTTTAATGTAAATGAAAAAAATGATACAGAGCTAATAATAAATATGAAATTATACTTTACGTGAAGACAATTGAACATATTTGTAGGTCTATTACGTTTTTTATTGTTAAATTATTTTCATGATAATGAGGCCTGATTATGAGAATGATAATTCTCATAATGCAAAATGAATTTTGCTGATATAACCGTATGGTCTCAAGACATTAGTCATATTACTCTATTGAATCATTGAGCCAGTAAAAACTGATGCTACCACATAAATCTCACGATAAACCATTTTTGATAATGTAGTAGACAATGATATTTTTAGCTTCTCTGCCATAATAACAATGTGACAATACAAACACTAATGGTGCTCCAAATAGACTTCTTCTAAAAAAGTAGAAGTAGAAGAAAATAGTTCAACTCACAGATTCTTGGTTTTCTTCTTTTTGACCCCCGTTTTTCCTGTGTCACATTTACAGTTCAGCTTGCCACAAACCTGAGGAAGATTTAACAAAGAATGTATTTTGAACTAAATTATTTTAGAATTAGAATTTTTTTACCATATTTTTTAGTGACATCAAATAAATGTGTAACTTAATAAAGAAGAATTTGTACACACCCTCCTTCCGGTGAAGAGCAGACAGATCTGGTGGACAGATCCTCCGTTCTTGGTGAGCTCTTTCCTCAGGGTCTGTGGCGAGGGAACTGCCCAGCGCTCCGAAGGTTCCCGCTTGGCCTCTATGCAGTCGATGGCCTGATCAGAGATGAAGCGAGGAGACCGAGGCTCCAGCAGCAAACTGCCCTCGCTGTGTGTCCGTCTGTGGAGGGACCTCTGCACACTCAAGCCCCCGCTCTGCTGCCCACTGCTAGGAGATGACTCCACCATACTCCTCCGCTTCAGAAAGCCTTCATCGCTGTCCTCCTCATCTTCCTCCTCCTCCTCATCATCGTCAGTCGACGGTGAGGTTAAAGCATCTGCGTTGAAGGAGCGATCCAGGCACAGTCTGGGAATAACTAGAGGTGAGGAAGATGACGATGAAGATGTGGGTCTGGCACCAACGCTGATGGTCTCAGAAGCGCTCTCGCCCTCCCCCTGCTCCCTTTTTTCCAGGTCTGACTCTTGGCCGCCTCCTTTCACCCCCTTTTGTCTGTCCTTCCAGATCTCGGAGGTCTCCAGGTATGGAGGTTTGCAGGAGTCTCGAGAGGGCGGAGCGGTTTGGTTGGCATCTCCGGTGCTGCAGTGCAGGTCTGGGTAGGAGAGCCGCTGAGCTGAAGAGCTGCAGTTGGTTCTTCTCAGGATGGGCGATGCAGAAGGGCATGACGGGGAACAGGGCTCAGACACACTATGAGGGCTGAAGCCGAGCAGACCCAGATCAGCAGCCTGTTCAGCTGCTTTGGGTTCCAGCATCTGTCAATACACAGTGGAAATAAACATTTTACTAATGACTCTGGCTTTAACAATTAACTTCTGTATGGCGATAAAGACTGAAGAACAGATGGTGATGAAAAACATAAATGCCATAAACAATAGCATAAAAAGAAGCTCTTGACACTTGTATATCCAGTGCAAAATCACTAAAGCAGTCTTAAATGTATTTACAGAAAAAATAATGTATTTGAAATCAATTAAAAGCATAATACATAGCAAATAATAAATATAATTAATTAAAATGATTCAAAATGTACTACATGTAAAATCCCTTATACACATTTGTTTTACTTGCACACTTAAATTGGTAAACCAATACAAGGTTGTGTATTATGAGAAAACATAAAATACTGTATTCAATAAAGTGAAAAACACGACATGCATCAGCATACATTTAAGTATATTTTAAATATAAAACACATTTAAAAAATTATATATGAGATATATTTGAAATGAATGTGTGTTTGAAGACACAGAATTATGCATCATTCAAACTGAATTATAGCCTATGCCAAATAATTTAGGAAGTAATTCAATTATTAATGCAGTTGTCATTCACAAACACTGTAAATGAATCATCGCTAACAACATTAACAATAATAATGTTTATAAAACTTTATTATTTTCCATTTTTTAATTGACTTATCATTTTGCTGGGGGTCAAACTCATTTCCAACAAATGCTGTTATGAAAATGGCTTTAACAAAAAGTATTACATATGGGTTTTTCCTATTTAAAAAACAACAACAATTGGATTAAAACAAGAAAATAAGTATGGTTTTGAAAATACTTTTTTTTTTTTTTACACACATGTATCACTGTAGTCTCTGGAATGCTAAACATAAAAGCAGCAAAGACAACGGAAAGTGAGAGATAAAAACTAGAAAGAATATTGATAAAACCAACTATCTAAATAAACTACATTCAGAAATAAACGAGTGAATGAAGAAAGAATACATTAGAAAACAGTACTGGATATACAGCAGTGTTAATGTACCGGGGTATATTTAGAGAGGAAATGGAAAGACCGAAAAAGAAAATGAAAGAGAAAAAAAACATGAAAAATGTATTTTATGTCTCCATATCGTAGAGTTAAAGGTTAATGTATTCATGCTCCCTACACATCTAATCAGTTCATAAAATAGTTTGCTTGCAGTGCGACTGTCAGCTCTGCTGCTCTTTATAGACACAGCACAGAAGATCTGACACAAGGAGGAAACAAACATTACTGATATACAGTATGCAGCTAAATGTCACAAGTCCATATACTGTATACTGCATGATGCTCAGTGTATGTTAAGCACATTGTTAGATAATAACATACACAATTCTACTCTACCTTCAGATTACAGTCATGTTTTCTATCTTAAGATGCAATGCATTATTTAACTAAATTATTTATCAACTCATACGTCCAACATTTAAACACACACCTTCTTAAATATCCCTTAAGCCAATCAGATCACACCAAAGGTGATATAAATAGGAAAAAAAAACATTTTGCACCAGTCACACTGCAAAAGCTCAAGGCACACACCAAACACGCAGAAAGCAACATGTAAACGACCTTACCTTCGTAATGTCTTGTCCCTACCAGCAAGTAATGTAGTCCTCCATCATACTAGCATGCATTACAACAGCCCTGTTTTCTCTCTCTCTCTACACTCTCTTTCTCTCTCCCTCTCTTTCACGCCGTTACATGCGCGTGTCTGTTTGTGCTAGTCTGATGATGATGCCGCTGCTCTCCTGATGTCACTCGCCCACCGAGTGGAGAAAGTGAGAGAGAGCATGAATAAGAAACAGAGGAATAAACATTATGCTAAACTGGTACGTGCACTATATGGAGCGGAGCGAGATTCATAACATAGTCTGCTAAAGTTGATCACAAAATTCTACAGTAATTGGTCATATTTACAACGACAGAATTTTGTGGTATTTAGTCTTGGTCTTTTAACTTAAAGACCAGTTACGTGCTCCCGAATGTTGATGAAAATGACTTTGTTTAACTCCAACCCGCCCAAAAATATGAATGTTGACATAGCACTGCACAGATTTTTATCCAATCAGATTTTCTCTAGCATCTCTACCGTCTAACAAATCATGCTGCGTGACTTATTTAAACTTACTCGCCATAAAATAAAAGGCTTAATTTTATTCATTCTGGTCAGTTAAAATATTTTTGAATGTGGTCATCCAGTATAAGAAGAATTTTGGGGTATAATATGCCACAGTTAAATTGATTTTATTCTCCTTGAATGAAATAAAGTGTCTTGCACCCACTAGTAAAAATCTGTTGTATGAATAATATTTTAGTATTGTTAATATTTTAACAGTTTGACTGTTATTTCATATGATAGGGCATATTTACATATTTCTGGTGCTGCGCATACTGTTTAAAGGGAATTTTTTGTTCAGTCTTTGATAAAACTGCAATAATTTGCACCACAATTTTGCTTTTTAGCTGATGTCATCGAAAGCTTTTATTTTCAACCTCTGCTCTGCAACAAAATAGACCTCTCTCGAACTAATCAGTACCTAATGGATAAAATGAAGTACCGTCCTACTTATTTCTCATTTAATATCTTGTTTCACTTACAATGCATCAGAAGCAAAATATGTTTCATGCTGACTATATAGAGAGAGCAAGAGAAAGAGACATTAAATACAGATGAAGCCCTTGAAATTCAAGGTCATTTTGCAGATGTGAGTCCTGCATACAGTATAAAGCCCTACGTCCCCTGAGCGATAATACTCCATAACTGCTTACGAACTGCAGGCTGTGGCTAAAAACGAGACCCAAGTGGGTGTTTTTGCGAGCGAGTGCGCTTGTGTTTGATTTAGTACCTGGTCAGGGCCAATTCTGTCCCTCAGGGCGAGCTGCTTGTCAATATTGTCTCTCAGACACTGAACGACCCTCCTCTTCTGCTCGGATGAAAAGGCTTCCAGGCTGAACAGACATTCGGTTCTCTGCAGAGACACACAAAGACAGTGTGTAAGTCACATTGAGGGAGTGATAATGAAATAATGTGTGTGTGTAGATGTGAGGGAAAGGACAGAATTACACATTGCAGTCTTATTAATCTGAGGAATAAGAAGAACTCAAATGTTTTTATAATGCGATGTTCCACCTATACAAGTCCATCTCTCTAAAGAAACCTCAGTGTCATGCGCTGTTATGCAGGAGAATGGCATAAAAGAGATGCAATCATACTCACTCACACATTCATGTCAGTGTATGTGTGTGTATGTGTGAGGTGTTGTCAGGGAGATGGGCAGATGGCTGGGTCGATGAATGTGTTTGCTCGAGTGAGCAGGCTACGTCTTTCAGGCACGTTTACTCTGGAGAGAAAGAGCAGCTTTAAAGGCTCTAATATGTGACGTAAACCCCAGACGCCAGAGGCCCTTCATTTAACAGCCGCATCCTGTAAATGTTTACCACAGGGCCATCCTGTCGGGTCAACGCTTCGATAGGAAGCCCATTACATGGCGCGTGATTTGTAGTGCAGAGCAGAGTGTTAAGCATGATGTGCTGTGAGCAGAGATCTGCGCTGAGCGAGTGGGTCGTTGTAAGATGCAGGATCTCACCTCTATCCAGTAGGAGATGTACAGCCGCAGTTTGTCTGCAGGAACTGAGGAGAAGAAGACAGAAGTGTGAATTTCTTCATCCCGAGGCTGTCAGGTTTTTTTTTCTAACTCTGGGGGATGTGAACACCCACATGCACTCAGATATATGTCACCCATACGTGCACTGAATAAACAGAGTGCTATTCAAATTGACTAAAAACAAGGACTACAAGACATTACAAGAATATGTTTTGATTTTTATATTTATAACATATTTACATTTACATTTTTTTCATTAAGTGAAATAAAGATGAATAAATGATGAAAAACTTAAAAAGTTTAAGTTGAAACACTGCAGTTCTAAAAAACTAAAACTGATATTAAAAAGTTAAAGCAATTTTTTTTTTAAAGTTACTTAAATTTAATTAATACTATAATAGCATATAAATAATACTAAATATAATGTAATATTTGTATCTATTTAAAAATCTGTTAACATTACAAGTCTTTATGTGTAATGCATTATATAGGGTTATTAAAGGGTATAATGCATTATAAGTCAGGAATAATTGACGACGGGCCGTTGAATTATTAGAAAAATAATGACTCCGGACCGTTAAATTTTTAGAAAAATAATGCACCCCCGAGGTGTAACGGCCCCTCCGCTTCGCGTCGTGACCGCATCACCACCTC
>JAUCMT010000105.1:18488142-18506592 GCA_032357475.1 Enteromius thamalakanensis
GGTAGGTTTAGGGGCGGGGTTAGGTGTAGGTCATTCATACAAATTCATATGAATTGGCAACTCATAAAATATGTTTGATCTTGCAAAAATTGTATGAATTTGTACGAGTGAGATTGTACGAATTAGTTCCCTTATAAAATACGTATGAATTGCCGTGAGATCGAGCTGTCAGACCTGTTGTGTAAAAGTGTTAGTAAATCATTTAAAAACATCTTTCTGCATACCCTATTCTAGAGTGTAAACTACTCATCAGTTGTAAATGTTTTACTCATCATTGGTAGATCTTACAGCCCAGTGTATACGCAAACAAAACCTGTAACCAGCAGGCTTGTAAAACATTTACAACTGATGAGTAGTTTACACTTTAGAATAAGGTTTGCAGAAAGTGTTGTAAATGATTTATTAATGTGTTTACACAACAGGTTTTAACATTTTTGTAGTGTGTACTGCAATGTAAAGGCTGACTGGTGAGGGTTAGACAGATGTATTCTCTAACACTGGACTATTTTTAACACTATGAGATAATAGTACATTGCTATATAATGACATTTCAATGACTTATAAATAATTAATATATTACTATAATATATTAATATATAATAATAGTTTAACTAGTAACTTATTAACCATTACCAAGGATATATTTGATTATATCATGATATGCTATTTTCTTAAAGGTATTTGTTCATTGTTAACATATTACTAAATCAATTGTGAACATATAGTAAATGATTAGTTCATCATTAACTAATCATTTGTAAATGACTCAATAAAACATATATAAATTGCTAGCATATCACTTATTAATTGCTTATGAATATTTAGTAAATGATTAGTAGATCATTAACTAATCACTTATGAATGCCTTGCAACTGAACATTATTATAAAGTGTTACCCATTTGGGTATAAATGTACGGGTGTTGTAAGAAAAAAAAAAAAAAAACACTGACCAATGTAATAAAACTACTTTAAATTGTAAATTCGATTAAAATACAAATATGAGTGGTTTTTAAAGCCTTGCAGGGTAAAAGGCGCTTTAGAAAAATCTTAACGACAGGATATTTACCTTAGATGAGGTGATGAGGGAGTGGACACCAAAACTCATACAGCCCAGGAAGTCACTGCGCCTGTAGGCAAAATCAAATGCTCTAAAACACAGCAGGCGGGAATTTTTGAACTCCTGATAAAGTAACATTCATATCGGTTAATCCCACTTAGATCATGTTTATTGTACAGTGATGCAGCTGAATTTAAAAACAACAGCCAATAACATATTGATCTTGTACTGAGTGATTGTGGCACTGCTGAGCGTGAAAATAAAACACATACAACAAGTATTTACAGTACACAGATATATAGCCTCTATCCACAGCTGTATACATGTAGAAATCAACACGTGAATGAAAAAAACGATGATAAAATTCCACCTGGAAGTTCGACTGCGATTCCACACAGTTAACAACAGCCTCTTCTTCTGATCGACTTCATCCACATCTCTGCAACATAAATGCAACACTTCAAAAGCTCATCCGTCAATGTCCAGCTTCATTCAAAAACACAATGGCCTTCTCCTCAAAAGACTTCAAGAAGACAGCCTTTTTTTAGCTAACAAAAGAGAGACAGCAGACTCAGCCCTAAAGTCTCTTTCGGAAAGACCGATTGAAATGTAAAGGCTGTCAGACCAGAGGTTAGAGAGCACATGATGTTTAACATAAATTATTCAACTATAAGATAACACGACACCCTTCACATCCTCTTTTTAAACACCGTCATACAAGTGCTCTGTCTGTAACAAACAATAAGAATCACTCACAACATAAACGTCTCGTTGAAAACAGGACTCTTGCAGTCTAGAACGGTCCTGGTCTTCCATCGCTTGCTGTGGTCAACATCTGGAGCAATACTAATCTGGAATAAATAAACAATAGTTTGTGGTTGCTATAATGTCCACTAGTTTAACATTGCTAGGGGATATATTCATCATACTCAGAGGGAAAATCAATCAACACTTGAATTTGGAATTGAGCGGGCAGCTGCCAACACAACTGATGCTTTCTCATGCCTGAAACCTGCTCAGGCTGACATGAAAACAGGTTCATTTCAAGGGCAGACGTCCACAGAGGATTAAGTGACAAATCATGACAAAAATAACAGCACATCATCACCAACAGTGACTGGGAAAGTTACTCTCTGCTACGAGAAAAATAGGTTTGCTTTGTTTTATGAGGCTTGCAGTCGCGTGAGCTCATGTGTCATCTAAATGTTGTTTGCTCTAGACCTTATCTGCATATGCCCACCTTTACATATGAGTCACATGGTTTGTACTCTCTTCCCAGGAGTCCTCTGGCCTCCAAAACTGCAAGACAACAGGAGCACATGAGTGATTAAACTCTCATTTAATGAATTATGAATGGAAGATTTACTGTATGAATTAGGTGCAAGCATAACCGGGTTATTAAAAAGTTAATTTTAACATGAGAAGCAGTCTTATTTAAAAAAACTAATTCTTAAAATTATAAAGTACAAAATCTGTTTACAGAAATTACTTACTTTGAACACAGAGCCATCCGCTGCCTGGAGTAACTGTCAGTTTGATTTGGCCTGTAGTCATTGGAGAAAAAAGATGATACACAGGGTTCCCACATGCCAAATTAATTTCCATGACATGACTTTTCTAGTCATTTTAATATCCAGTTAAGTAACAAAACTAATAAATAACTGGGGGTGGTAAAGGACACGCCAGGACTTGAAGATGCTCACAGAGCTATTTGCACCAACTAGAATAATATGTTACAGAGAGACATCTCTTATGTTCACCAAGGCTGCATTTATTATCAGTACAGTACAATTGTGAAATATTATTAATATTATTAAGTTACAATGTTTTCTATTTAAGGCATGTTAATAATGTCATTTGCAATTTGCCAAAAATGGTCATTTTCAAATGTAAAATTGAAATTACTCAAGCATTTAGTGTGACATGATTCTTCAGAAATCATTCTAATAGGCTGATCTGCACATGTGAATCTGAAAACATGTCATGGACTCAAAGGTGTAATGGAGAGTCCAATTTAATAGAGCATAACCTGTCCAAAAACCTGACTCGGCAGGTGGTGTTACACTAATATGTGCACTAACATATACATTTCCTGCAGACCCTCAGCAAAGCCTGACCCTCAGATCATTATCTGCCACAGTTGTGACAAATGCAGTCAAACAAATACAAGTCCATCTTTTCATTTCATTTTAGATCAGTGGTTCTCAAAATGTCACTGGCGAGCCACTGGAGAACTGTGGCAAAAAGTAGTCCACAAACCAAAAAAAAAAAAACAGACAAAATGCAACAACAAATAATTAAATGGCCAATTTAGTTTCTTATAACAGTGAATGATTTTGTGATTAATTTGAGGCCAATTATACACTACAAAAGGTCTAAGACAGCTTTTAAAAAACATGAATCTTACTAGCTCCAAACTTTGCACATCAGTCATAGGCCTACTGGTTAGGTCCAAAATTTTGCTGAATCCTTTTCATTAGTAGCTACAACGAGCAGATTATTATATTTGTAGATAATTTCAATAAAAAGAATCAGTCTGGAATTATGAACTGGTAAAAGTGAGGTTATTTATAAAAAAATTAAAAAAGTAAACTATAGGTAATTGTTTAAAGATTTTGTTGCTTAATGCTGTTGAAGCATTATTTGTGAACACATACAGTAGCTCAGTAATGACTCACCATGAGTTTGTAAAAGAAAAGATGATCTCTGCCATTGCCTGAAAAAGCTCTGTTTTACTTTCTGTGTCTTCTGACAGTCCATGTTATACTAAACCCACAGCTTGACTGGTTTTGAAAATGTCCCAAATTGCACGCATCACATATGAATTCTCAGAAATGTAGTTAATAAATTCAAATGCGAAGCCTCGCAGCTATTCAAGAGCTTAACTGCCACTATGCATATGTTGCCACTGGAGGATAAAGGACAGCAGGAGAAAACAAGCATAAATTTCAACCGCCTTGCATTTTGAATAGCTGATAAGACAGGAGGAGCTGCGATTGGTCCGAGAGCAGCATGGTGAAAAGGGGTGTGTGTGGAGGGAGGGAAAGTCCACCTGCTGTATTCATTATAAACAAAACCTTTGACTGGGGTCGCCCTTTGTGCTGATCTGAGATCAGTTACATTATTTCTCTTAATATATATAATCGGATCAACAACAAAACATGAAACCAGCTGACAAGCACTTTTGGATTCTTTATAGCAAAAAGTTTTGTCAAATATTTAATGATCCCATGTGAAAAAATGTATTTATAATAAATCACTACATAAGCATAAATCATCAAAAGGTCTAATGCCCTTTTTATACCTCCACTGTGCTATTCCTGGCTTTTTCTTATGATGACAGAAAAAAACACTTTCTAAAAATATATTCTCACAATATATTATTGTTCTAGGAAAAAAAGATATTAAAAGCCGCCTTGAGGCAGTCCTTTGTTCTTGTCAGTTAAAGGACTTTAATCTGTGCAAGTCATTTATTGACATAACAGGAAATTAAATAGTCACTGCCTCTTTAATTCCAGGATAAAGCCACCCTTCTCCAGAAGTTACCTCTCTTACTTACTCCGCTGATGAACATGAGGAAAATAAAAATAGTGATTTGGTACTGCTGTATACTTATGCAAACTAACTCCATGATGAATCCATCATATGGTAGTGAATAATAGGCAATGCAACCCTCTGCAAGAGCAAAACCATGTTGAGTGCATAAAGCATTGTGTTAAGCTCTGTTTCCTGGTCTCCTTTGGGAGAGCCATGGAAAATGCATGCAACTCAACATCCACAGTGACAAAAATAACAATAAACAGCTTGTGCAGAGCATGGAGGACTTCAGATAAATTGATTCAGCCCTTATGTCTACTGTCTCCCCAGCAGAGAGTAAAAAAATACTTTTTCTTTTCATTTTTGAGATGAAATTTCTATATTCCACTTCTTGACGCACTACCCTCAGACATTATTGATAGTTACTCGAGACATGATAGTCCTAACAGAGTCGAATGTATACAGTATTATGCAATATTTATATGTTCAAATTTTAAACAAAACAAAACTAAACAAAAAGTCCAAAAGACCCAAAAGCTCACACTAAATGTTTCAATTGATTTCTTTTTAATCATTAATAATGATCACTTTTAATAACTGTCATGCATTTTTAGCTGAATAAACCTCACATTTTGTATTTTGCACACTTATATGTATGTATGTATTTATGTATACTTAAAGCATTCTTTCTGAACAAAAGTATTTAAAACCTTAATGCCATTTTTTCCAACTAATTTGTTTATTTATATATTTATTTTATTTTAACCATTGTAATACGATATGCTTCAAATATATGCCAATATTTTATTATTTGGACTGTTTTAAAGCACATTGATAATCTATAGTTATCAAGCTAATAAATGTTTTTTTTTTTTTTACAGCCATTAATTAAAATTCTAAAACTTTTCGGTCTGAAAAGGAAAAATGACAACTCCATGAATGATTTGCTTGAGGTCAGAGCATTTCAACGCTGCCATCTAGTGGCACACAGTGCACAATGTCAGTGATTTGTTTTGTTTTTTTATCTCTGTCGGAATGGATCTTAATCAGATGAACAATCCCATACCTTTTCCTTTGAAACCAGACGGGTGAATTTTCCTCCTCTTTTTTGGTGCAGAATCTGTATTGTTCTTTACTGCAGTTTTCACTACGGAGGCCAATTTAACTTCAGCAGATGAACTCTGCCTGACAGCTTTCCCCCAGTTCTTCTCAGCAGGTCTTTCAGCACTGAAACTGCAGCAATCACAAGATGAAAAAAAAATATGAAGAAACTGGGGAAAAAAAATACATGTATACATGTCTTTAACTGCAACACTCTACATCAGTGCTCCTCAAATCTTACCCTGGAGGTCCGATGCACTGCAGAGTTTGGCTCCAACCAAGTGTGTTTGATCAGGGTTAGATCCAAACTCTGCAGTGCATCGGACTTTCAGGGTAAGATTCGAGGAACCCTGCTATACAGGATATAAATAAATAAGTTTAAGATGAATAGATGCGTGAGCCCCTTAACAGTATTCCCCAACATTCAGGGGATTTCCTTAAACAATATATTACTATATAAATGAATAATAAATTATGTATATTAAATATTAAAAATTTAAATGTAATAATATATAAGGAATTTTCGCATTTCCACTTATACTAAAAAATCCTGAAATTGTAATACTTGTTTTCAATTAGGGCTGCACAATTATGACAAAACAATTATGACAGAAATCGTAATTGAAATAATTATTTACAATTATCCCGTTTATCCATTAATAATGTTATACTAAAATGAAAAATTAAATCAATGGAAAATCAATTAAGATAACCAGCAGAAGTGGACTTTGAACAATTAATTCATTGCCATTTTAACTGATTACATAATTGTGGCATCCATAATTGTAACTGCGATTAGAAAATCGATTTATTGTGCAGCTCTTTTTTCAGTTAACATATTTTTACTGATGTAACATCACACTTATTTTCATATATGAATTTATGCAAAAAATGAAGTCATAAAAGTTTATGAATTTGCGTTCTGCTTTATGCAAAACCACGTGACAAATGATGAAAGAGAAATTGTTTCAGTATTTTATGAAAGAACAATGCAGTTTTTGTCATTTCTATTTATTTTTTTTATGCATCAATATTTATATGGCCCATGCATTTATGAAAAGCATAGCCAGTTAGTACTTTAAATATATCCCACTGTGTTTCAATCATTATTCCCATGTATTTTTCTTTTATTGGGGATTCTATTATTCTTATTTGTTTGATATTACTTCGTGATTAATTAATTAATTAATAAAAAACATAAATTATAAATTGCATTTTCCCACTGGTCTGCTGTAATGGTTAATCAGTAGATGGTGGGTAATGTTGTGGGGTTTGTTTTGATACGGTCATGTGGCATTAAACAGAAGCCTTCCATTCATGTGCATTTTATGTGTTTAGGTTCTTTACTTTGCCTGCTGGCTCACAGCCAATGGCCTTTTGTCCCTGACAGATCTGATGTGTGCCACTGAAGATCTCCTCTCTCTGCTGTCTGTAGGCCTGCTTCTTTCTCTACACGGCTTCTTTGTGGACGGCCCCTTGGGGAGGAATGGATCCTGTAGCCGAAGAGGTTCCCTGTGAAGTCTTTTCCTATGGGCACAGCCAGACGTGTTACATGGTTAGTGCACTCGCTTCTGACATGAATTCTGATGACAGAGCGATAGACAAGAGAACCCTGCAGGAAGCTCTCTCTCGAATGATCTTAATTGACTCAAGAAAGCTGATTAACTCCAACAATGAAGAAGCCCTGTCAAGAATTGCCGGAGTTAAACTGACATAAACGTCACAATACTTGAACATAAATTTGATGTATAAGGCTGGTGTTCTTCCTTGACTTCTTGTTAATCTGTTAACGATTTAATAATATTTCAGAAATTTAAAGAAAAAGTGTCAATGATTAGGTTTAATTAAGGTTTTCTGATCATGCTGAAGCAAATGACTTCTGACAGCCCGGCAGGACATCAGGTGCTTGCAGCAGTGGGAGGTCAAAGGTCACATTTTAGCACACACAACTGCATCTCGCTGAGTTTAGATTATAATCTTCCTCACATGTGAATTCTAATATAATTTAACCATCTGCTTAAACAATCTCAATATTTGAGATTTCAAACTGATTTTAAAAATGTAGTGATGTCATTAGATTAAAAAAAATCTAAGCACATTTGCATGTACATTTATTAATTTAGCAAATGCTTTAATACAACTGAAGAGTACAACAAGCATATTTGAAAGATTAATCACTTTTCATGTAATATATTTCACAAACAGAGGTTTGTTAAGTCTTAAATTATTAAATTAAATGATGTCTTGAATTTGTGAATATGCAAGAATGCATTGCATACAATCCATTATGATAGATAGAAAAATAGATATTTACTGTAACTATTTCTAATATGCTATAGATGTTTACTAACGTTCATGTACACATGATATTCCAATGACATGGATACATTTTTTGTAGCACTGTTATTGTTCTGTAAATAAACATCGTTCAGCTTTTCAAATCATGTGTAATTGATTGTTGTTCTGTCGAATAGTGTTGTTTCTGTCAACAGAGGTGAAGTTGAAATCTTCCCGGTTTTATGGTGTAATCATGAACTTGTGGCTTGAGCGCTTCGGTGATCAGAGACGAGCGGCTGAACCTCGACACCCCTTCAGTTCCTCACAATGGGCTGGCTTAAACAACCATTGTGCTGCTTGAGATTACAAGCTGTTTTACTTACCCCGAAAAACTGCAGCATTTCAGGGTGCAGAATTAAGAAATAAATCACCATTTACGATTAATTCTATGCTCGGTCATTGCTTACAAGTTAACGTTTAATCACAAACTACCATAACTTTAAACTGGCGCCAACTTATATTAAAGTGCAGCATATTTATAGGAATCTGTGAACTTTTAGTTAACGTTAACTGTATTTAGGGGTTTCAGTAGGCGTTTCCAAACGTACCCCCGAACATTTTCCACAGCCGGATGTCATTTGCACTTACCTTTCTCCGATGTCCAAATTTTGCGAGTGTCGTCTTCTATAATCCATCTTCTTAGCAAATAAAAATTCCCAGCTATTATGTTTATTTTTACCAGCTCTGAGTGGGACATTCAAACTGCAGAAACTCCCCCCATCCCGCTCTGAAGAGGAAGTGTGTATGTGTATGTGCTGCGCCGCAGACACGCGCTGATGGACCTCTCCACCAATCCGGGGGCTGCATTTGAAACGCACGGAGTTTGACTGCATTTTCACAAATGTCTAAAACTCAAGGGGACTCCCAAAAGTATTTGCCCCAAGGGAGTAGCTGTTCTTCGCACAGTAGTTTTATTCCTTCTTTAACAATATTTTTGCTGAGTTCCATTCATCCAAAAATATCCGTGTGTACTTTTTTCATAGTGTATGCAATTGTTTCAGCTCCAAGTTTTACAAGTGTGTCTTGTTTTCCTTCAGACTATGTTTTTTTTAAGCGAGGCACAGTAGTGTCTTTAACCACCACTGAAGATGTTATAGTTGCCAGGTGTCCAGAAAGAATTTGACTTTTTTTCATTCTCCCTCAGGACTGTTTGCCAAGTACACAGTAGGCTAATGTATGACACTCTGGAACATTTTTTGTTCGTTTGTTTAGTTTCTAACTTTTAATCTCCATTCTATCTTATCTATCATTTTGTATTTTAATCACATTTTATATGTCACAATTTGACTTTAATTCCTTTTTTTAACATTTTTATTTATACTCTGAAGTGCAACACAATTAAAAAGTAAAATGTTTTCGTTACCTGAAAATGGTATTATATATTAGGCCACACTGGAGACAAGTCATAATATTGCCATTGTGTTTTTTTTTTTGTGGCTGTAATAGTTGTTGTTCAGCTATTAACAGTTCACATTTAAGTAACACCTCAAAAAGGGCAAAAGATGGGCTTGTCGTTAACCAAGAATGTTAGGACACACGGGATGTGGTCCATTATAATGTAAAGGCACCCATTTGTGTTACAGTGTGAACACTTCTGACCATCAGCACAATAGTAACTAGTCAGAAAGATCTTGACCTGGGAATGATATTCTTAAAAATTTTTAGTAAAAAAAAACGTCTACTTTAATTTAGATACTGTTAATAGCGAAATTACATTGTATTACGAAGGTGAAGTTTTCCATTGCTAATCTAAATTTAAAAGGTATAACTGAAAAACAATTTATTGTATGTAAAAATACTTATTTCTTTTGATGAAACAGTCGCATTATGTATTGCCGACCCACTTAACATAAACAAAGCCTCATTGTGAGTCAAGGACAACAGCAATACACTTTGGCCCTACAAACATCTGACTCCAGCAGAGACTGGAGGTGAATGGGAATTACATACATTGATGTCCAGTATGGCAGAAGTGTCCCTGATTAGCAATTCATATCAGTGCTGTTAAATGCAGATCAAAATGCTGTAAATGATATTGTGAAACAGCCAAAAGGGGGTTGAAAATAACAAAAAAAAAATTTCACATATTTTTTTCTCCCTATTATGTGACATATTTTCAAAAGCCAACAGGTCTTGTCAGGAAATCTGTAGTCTACATAGTTATCTATAGTCTACATCAACTGCGCTGAGTATTCATTGGTAATTAGGGAATTCCCATAAACATCTCATTTCCTCAGCTAAAGCCTGCTGTTGAACCTCTAAGAGGGTCAGCTGTGCTCACCAGCCTTATACATCTCCATTCATAAAGCAGATTTATATTTGCATTGCACCTAATTCAAATAATCCTGAAAAAAAATTATTAGGTTTTTCCCAAGAAAGCAGCTGTTTTCAAAACTGAAATCTTTTTTGAGCACAGAATTAGCATATTACAATGATTTCTAAAAATATACAAATATTAAGGTTATTTTAAATTGTAATAATATTTCACAATACTATTGTTTTTAATTTGCTTTTGATTCAAAACAAAACTATTTCTAACCCCTAGCTTTTAAATGATACACTTTATTTATTGAGAATTTAATTAGTTTGATTGCACAGCTTTGTGGAATATTCAGTTCTGACTGGTAAGTCGCCACATACCAAGATGTGTTATGTTAGGGATAATGTACAGAAGAAGATGCGAATAATCTTGACCGTTAGTAATTATTTCACTCCGCTGTCGCTGATAGTTTGGCGCCATCCTGTGGCTTAAACATGCTTAACCGTGAGTTAAAATGGAGGACATTCATTTCAACATGTACAGGGAAAGCAAAAACAGTGGATTTCAACAGTGGATAGAAGATGACTCGACTAACTCTCCGGTTAAAATAATGTTTTATTATTATATTATATTATTTATTTATTGTTTTATTATTACATTTAGGGCAAGAAGCGGTGTTATAAGCGGGATAATGTTCCCTTCAGTCTTATACAACAGATAACATCTGTTAAGGAGGAAACGGAGACTTTACATATGGGAATTCTCAAGAGATACCTTTGCGCTTTTAAGAAAAGGCCAATGAACATCGGCGTGGCCTAATGGTTAGGGAGTCGAGCTTGTAATTGAAAGGTTGCGGTTTCGAGTCCCAGGTCCGGCAGGGATTGAAGGTGGAGTGAATGAATTACCAGCGCCGTCTCCACCCTCAATACCATGACTGAGATGAGTCCCTTGAGCAAGGCACCGATCTCCCAACTGCGCCGCAATGATAGCGATATGGCTGCCCACTGTGGGTGTTCACAGTGTGTGTGCATGTTTGATCACTTCTTACTACTGTGTGTGTGCACTTGGATGGGTTAAATGCAGAGCACAAATTCCGAGTATGGGCCACCGTACTTGGCCACACTTCACATCCTTTCCTTCAGGTTTTCACTGAGGAGGGTTACCTATGTAACCTGGACGTTCCCCTTCAGTCGTGTCACTCCGACGTTACATATGGGAACAGACCTGTGGAAAAAGCCACAACCCTGAGGCCGTGTTACGCAGAGTCTGCATCTAGTTCTGACTTCGGGCCAGAAGGACTCAGGTTTGCCTTTCTGGGGAACACATAGCATACAGATCCCGTGGGAATGGCACAGCAAGCTGACACCAGCCAGTCTCCCGCTCATCTGATGTCTAGTCGAAGACATGGGAGGACACAGCCTCTACGTGGAGGTCATAGAACCTTGTGAAGGTGTTGGGTGTCGCCCAGCCTGCCGCCCTACAGATATCTGCTAGTGTGGGCTTTCAGTCCAGATAAGCGCGGGAGATGGCGTCAACCTCTGTTTGGAGACAGCATTCCCTTTCTGCTGTCCACCATAACAGACAAGGAGCTGCTGTGAGCGTCTGAAGCTCCGAGTGCGGTCAACATAGAGGTGCAATGCATGTACGGGACACAACAACTCTAAGGCCAGGTCTGCCTCTACCTGGGGCAGAGTTTGCCGCGAGGAGCACTAGGTTGGCAAACCAGATCCGTGAGGGCCAGTATGGCAGAAGCGAAGCAGGGGTGGAAACACGGCTAACAACTCGAGGCAGTTGATGTGCCAAAGCAGTCGGACACCTGTCCAGGGACAGTGCGGAGAGTGCCAGGGTGCCATGCCCATCTCGAGACTCAATTGTGTAACTAGAGCTGAAGCGGTCTCATATGAAGCAAGCCCAGCATGGCTGAGGTGCCAAAGCACAGGTCCCTGTGCATGCACAACAAAAATCGGAGCTATGATGAGCCGAAGGGGTTTTTGTTGAGGTTTGTCGAAGTAAGATCGAAAAGTGAAAGGACGCGTCCTTCAGGTCAATGGCTGTAACCCAATCCTGGGACCGAATGCATGGTGGCATATGCTTGGACAGGACGTCACAAATGTACCACGACAGCACACTCGAGACATACCCCCTGGCCGCACTGCCTTTGAGGATGGCAAGTGGAGAGAAGCTAGGACGGAGGCGTGACGAGTACAGGGCTCACCATGACCTGGTTAGCTTCTGATGCACCTCCGGGAAGAAAGACACTGAGGGGAAAAACGGCTGGGTTGCGGTCCTGTACTCCAGAAACCAATCATCCAGCCTCGAAGGATCGAGGAAGAGCATGGTCGGATCCACTTTCCGGAGAACACCTTTCCAACAGAAAGCTCTTTTTTTATCCCGGATTGCCCAGGGAGGACCTCTTGTGGCAACTCTGTAGGTCTCTTAGCTCTCTTATAGTGCAAAAGACCACCAGCCCACAGGATGCACTGACAGCCGCCCAGTCGATACCTTCTGCTGTCAGAGGGGATAGAGCAGGAACTCTTTTTTGAGAATTTTCTTCCTCCAACTCCAAACAGTAGTCGTAGTCTCCAGCTCTGGAACGGCGAGGCTCTGAAGTGAAAGTGTAAAGGTGCATTGCATCTGTGCTCTCTTATACTCACTTAGTGACGAGGTGCACCTGGATGCAATCAGTGGACGCCAATGACCTTTTCTTAAAAGCTCAAAGGCGATTGGTCTCTCTTGCGAGTTCCCATATGTAACGCTGGAGTGACTCGACTGAAGGGGAACAACATGCCGATAAGCCTGTCGGGCTTTATTCTGCGATAACAACCTGCTAGCTGTACATTACCCCTTACTTAATAACTGTTTAGCATAAGCAAATTAAAACTTATGCTTATCAGAGTGTACTTGCAGCATAAAATTACTAAACTAGTACAGTGTACCTACTGTAGATTACAAGTGTACTAAAAATGCTACTACAAGTATTTAATTAGTAACCCTATTTACAAATCACTTTAAGTATATTTGCAGAACAAGCTAAAATATGGATATAATCTAGTTGCGTACTCATATTTTACTACTATTAGCCTATACTTACAGTATTCTTTTATATACTAGAAAGAGGGACAATTCAGTCCCAAAGAAGTATTGAAACAGTACACCTACAAGTATATTGCTAGTACACTGGTATTTGTATACTTACATAAAATAAATATAAAATATACTGGAACTATACTTAAGTATATACTTAATAAAATAAACTTGAAGTACGCTACTTTTTGTTAAGGGTGTGCATAAGAACCTCATTTGGACAACTTTAAGGACGTTACTCTGCACTCTCAGATTCCAAATAGTTGTCTTTCAGCCAAATAACATCCTATCTTAACAAACCATTAATCAATGGAAAGCTTATTAAATAAGTGTAAATCTATATATAAATGACAATGTTGGGCTAGCAGTTACACTTTTCACTCCAGTGATTTTATTCAGGGTCCAAGTCAGTTTCCAAACATAAAGTCTTCAGTACCTTTTTATTTTAATCACAAACAAGCCAAACCCCACTGTTATCTTACACACAAAGACACTTTAATTTCATCACAAAGCATTGGCAAGTCTATGACACCAGACCACAATAAGATACACATGGCAGCAGTAAGATGCAAACACACCCGTTCCACTACAGAGCAGAGATTTGGTGTTGCCCGCAGACCCCTCCATATACAGTATGTATATACACACACATACTAACCATAATCTTGTATTTTACAATCAGTTCATTTTCAATACAATGACTTCATTATCGATACTTAGTAAATGTACATGTCTACACAAGGCAACAGAAGCACAACTCCCAGAGATGCACAACAAATACACATCAACACAGTAACGGAATCTGTCAGAACAGATGCTATATCCATTTAATCTTGTGTCAGGGTTTAAAAGATTCTTGAATTTATTTATCATTTCAGCTCCAGACAGATTGATTCACCAACCATTCTCTTTGGTCTGACATTTTCCACTACTGCATCAACAAATAAATAAATCGCACCATCTTGAAAGTATCACATAAACATAATTCTGAGACTTTTTTTCAAACCAGACACTTCTTAATATATGTATATGTATATTCTATTATATGTACATTTCAATCAGACATGAATTATTAGTTTGCTAGGAAAAATACAAGAGACATTGTGGCCAAAACACACACTGTGGAATCAAATAACATTCAGACTTTCAGGAAGAATACATTCACACACAGTACCACATAACAAGTGCATAAATGGTGAAGTTTATTTTGTGTGTCCGCTATGCTGTATACTGGCGTGCATACAGGAACGTAAGCTTACACCTTTAGCTTGTGTGACACCTCTATATAGATCAAATCGACATTGACTAGTGTGTAAACACAAACACCACACAGCATCTTCAGTACAATTAACATTGCAGTGACTTCGTATGTTGACGTATAAGTCCTCACTGGGCGTATTATTCAGATGCCCGTTACAATGTGATTAGTGGAT
The DNA here is from genome assembly GCA_032357475.1 of Enteromius thamalakanensis. Taxonomy (NCBI): domain Eukaryota; kingdom Metazoa; phylum Chordata; class Actinopteri; order Cypriniformes; family Cyprinidae; genus Enteromius; species Enteromius thamalakanensis. Next base: position 18,502,953 of record JAUCMT010000105.1, read on the forward strand.
ATAGTACAGACAGAAAGAATGTGCTCTCCGACATTTTCTTTCGTTCAGCCGCTTTATTTGTATTTGCTGCTGCAGTAACGCTTGGCATTCAGCAATCCCAGGATGCACTTGGTCAGAGGAAAAGCACAGAGAAGGCAGTGGAGAGACAGAAAGAGAGGAGGAGGAGGAGGAGGAGGAGGAGGAAGGACAATTGGCTCTAAGAGTCAAATGAAGCATGTGGATTCTCACTGTGAGAAGGACTTCCTTTGTTTGGACGGCTAAAAGACAAAAAAAGAACAACAAATAAAACTAACAAAAGAAAAAAGCTTGGGAAATGACAGCATGGGTAAAAGGAAGAATGGGTTTGTCAATGTCAAGTGGTTATGATGGCTTGTGCTTGTTCACTTAAGTAAATATTAGCATTTTTGAATGTGATGGTGATGACAAATGTGAAGGATCTTTTTCTCATTTCAAATATATGGAATTTAATAGTTCCAGCTCTGACTCCCCTAAATGGTTGTGATTCCATAAATAATTACATTTTTATTTTTATTCATTTTTTTTAATAGCAAATTTGATAGCTAATTATCCTAACAAATCGTATAAATTGTAACTACACTTTTATTTTCTAAAATTGAAACCAGAAACCAATTTTCGCTTACATTTTTTGTATGATTTTCTGTCAATGTTTTCATGTAAATTAGAAAGGTGCAATATAACATTCAGACATTAATATGGACTCTAAACCAGAGAATCTAAAAAACGTAAGCAAAATAAAATAATATCCGTTTCATATAAGGCAATACAAAAATCCAAAAGAGTAATAAAACTTGTATGTTTGTTAAGAAGGAAAAAAAGACTGCAACATTTAATGAAGTGTTAGGACAAGTAACATAAAATCTTAAAAGAAAAACATCCAGGTCACGTTTATTCAGGGGTTAAGAACTGATCAGATGAAGGTTAAGGCTTGGTTGTTGCTAAAAAAAGGTCAGTGTCATCTAGCATCCATGTGCATAAATGTTGAAGCAAACAGTGAAATAGGCTGGTACATGGACAATCCCTGTGATTTTATAACTAGTGTTCTTCATTCCTAAATACAGGATATATGCTGGTAATGTAATATGATGGCACCACATATGTGCTCATGTAACAGTATACAATTATTAATCAATGTAAAATATTCCTGTTGTGTAATTTTACACAAGTAAATACTCTTTCAAGTAAACGTGATACAGTATGCTCTGGTGCATGCACGTGATACAGTGTCAGGGGGGTCAGTGGTTTCCTCTGTCTGCTGATCGCCTGTGTTAATGCTCAGTGAGCAAGTCTCTGTAGGATCTGGTGGGGGAGGCTGGTGCTCTCCGACTTCAAAGATGACAACACACAGATTGATGGATGCAGACGGATAAACAGGAGGACAGACAGATAACAGGGGAAAAGACACACAATTATGAACACAAAAGAACATAAAGACAAAGGCAGTAACAATGAGCTCTGAAAATGAAAATATACTGTGTGACACACAAGGTGGACTCATCAGAGATTCATGAACTACTAATGTCATGTTTTTAAACACCTACAAGAATAAAAAACCAGACTATAATTCATAAATTAGTTTAAAAAATAATAATAACATTTTAAAGCTGGGCTTCATGTTTCACAAGTAAACCATATGCTATATAGATGTTAAGTCTAATAAATAAATAGTTTCTGTGAAAAAAACTAATTAAATAAAACTAAATTATAATAATGGAAAAGTGTCAGAAACAAACATCACACAAAAACATAAACAGCCTGTCATATAACAAGTATTAAGAAAAATCTATATGTGTAGATCTATTGATCTATATTGCCCAAATTAATTTAAATAAACTAAATTTTTTATAGTATATTTAAATACAACTATTGCTAAATTAAATTAAATATTAGTAAAAAAAGGATATGTTATTAAATTATTAATTATTATTGCTAAATCTATAACATACATTAAAGACTGAATTGTGCAGCTAGGTATCTCTTCCTTATAAAATTAAACGACGGTTCTAAGCATAGTTTACATTAGGACTTTACAAAAATAAAATACTGCAAATTAATTGACAGTATTAGACAACCTGGTATACTCATATTTAGTGAATGACAGGTGGAACAGCAGTTGATAACACATTTAAAGATGGAACCATGCAAGGACAGTAATGATGTCACAAAAGGACAATATGTCGAACATACCATTTGCGTAATTCCTCATTGGTCACTGATAGAAATTCTGAAACAATCAATCGGAATCATTGTGGAAGGGATTTAGTGGAACTGAGTTTGAGGAGAACATGGGTTGACAGAAAGGAGGCAATGAGAGGAAGCAAAAATGTCTCTATGGTTTGTCGCGTTTAACTGGTCATTACATTTTCCTCCCAAACACGTACTGCATATCATGAGAGAATGATCTCACAAAGCTGATGCACTGATGTTACTACACAGTACATACATAAATGTATGCTCAATGATTCAAAGCAATGTTTGGATGAATATGCGCATGGCAAGGAGATGGAAAAAGAAAACCAGCGTAGTTGAAAAAAATGTGTGAGTGGTTTGTTAGTGAAGGTCTCGGAGTTGGACTGTGTGTAGGAGTGTGTGAGCTGAGATAAAAAGTAATGGACTGTGACAGGCGAGAGAAAAGTAGAAATAGCAGGAAGAGTGTTACTGATCTGTCTTTCTTGTGTTAAAGACCAGGGATCAGGTCAGGGCAGAAGGGCTGTAAAGGGTGTAAATGGAGGGTAGTTTGTAGATCATTGCTCTCAACATCAATAACACTTGTATTACTCCCCACACTACGCAAAACACATTCTATGGCCCCTAGGCTGTATTTAATTCAATTAAATATTTCAAAGGGCCCCTTCATTTGCATGTGCACCATCTGAATTGTTACACTGAATCGTATTACTTTCGTTTATATATCAGCTAGGTAATTATGTTAAGCACAATTACTGCATGAATAAACTTCATGTCTGACTCACCTTGGGACACCTGGTGGGACGCGGTTGGGACGAGAGGGGACCTGGGGCGGAGGGCCACCAAAGGGGTCAGGAGAGGCTCCAGGTCTGGATGGCACAGGAGGTGCTCCAGCGGTAGGGGGTCCTGGGGCAGTGCGTCCACCTGGACGAGGGGGCCCAGGTGGGGCCCGGCGCTGGGGAGTGGGGCTAGACATGGGAGATCTGTTGAGAAAATAAGAAAAATATAATTTTGGCTTGAGAAATCTATTTTGTACTTTCTTTCTGTTCATCTGCCCATCTTCCAGATTGTCTGTTAATAATGCTAATAACGCCTCTAGTAACAAGTTAGCTTGCTTGATGTCTATTGTCAGACCAGCATAAACCAGCAAAGAACCAGCATAAACCAGTTTAAACCAGCATCCCAGTATCAAAACATACCTAACCAGGATATGCAGTTTTTTATATCAAAATGGTTTAACTGAAGTAGGATGTAAAGGCTATTAAAAAATTATCTTCGATTTATTTCACCTCAATTTCATGTTTCAGTATAAGAAAATGAAAAGACATATCATTCACATTCTTAATTAAAACATAAAGTGTACAGTCGTGGCCAAAAGTTTTGAGAATGACACAAATATTAGTTTTTACAAAGTTTGCTGCTAAACTGCTTTTAG
>JAUCMT010000105.1:18576990-18614391 GCA_032357475.1 Enteromius thamalakanensis
TGCACAATAAGCCATAAGACATGATTGACTTTCTGCTTGCTATTTCCTGTTTTAATTGTTTTTCTGCACTGCAGCATATCATACTTTCTTCAGTCATGAATGATTCATAATTACATTTTTTATTATCATTAGTGTTGTAAGCAGTCATGCTGCTTAGTATTTTGTGGAAATATTTCTCCAGTAATCTTGAGTATTTTGAATTTAAAGAACACATTTTTTTACAAATATAAATCTTATTATTATATAATACTATACATGCCTCTAGTGTCACATGTCACTTTTAATGACATCCTAGTTGTATAAATGTATATGTATTTAATGTATATATATATAAACTGACCCTAAACTTTTATACTGTAATGGAAGTTTAAGTTTAATTGAGTCCTTTAACCCAGGTGACTAACTGTGATTATTGTCACATTTTCCACTCATCTATATCATATTTAAATCTCTTCCTCTCTTTCCTTTAATTTGCCTCCATCATCTAGATGAGCATATCTGGGGGTCATTTAATCTCTGACACTCAGGTATCCAGGTCCTGGTCTGATGACCTGCACACTGTGAAGCAGATTCCACCAAACCTGCAGAACAATGCATGCAGGCGCTCAATTACTAAATGAGGGCAGTAAAATGTTTGGCCGGTGTAACCTTAGACCTGGACCTGTGTTTTTCATCCTGTTAAAGAGCAGGAGATGACTGTGACACAGAGTTCAGACATTAGTCACACTCTCTGCTCTTGTGGAACCAAAGCTGGCGTTACAAAACAGCTGAAATTCTACATGGCTAATTATAGATTTTAGTCTTTGTATATATATATATATATAAATTAAAAAATGTATAACAGAGGCTAAAGCCGTCTTTACTGTTCGTATATTAACATTAAAATTGCTTGTATTTACTTTGTACATGTAAAATGATAATCAATCAAATGACGTTTTTTTTTTGTTAGCTTTTAATTAATTAATTAATTAATTAACCCTTTTATTGTATGTAAGAGATTGTTTGTTCTACTTTTATAATAAAAATAAATTATGCGTAATTACATGGAAGTATCCTTAAGCCCACCATAACCGTAACCATATAGCAAGATGATGTCGTTAATTAATATTACTAAATGTATAATTACTGTAACATTGCTGTAACAATGATGCCTTAAAATAAAGTGTAACCCCAAAAAATGCTCTTATAGTACATTCACCCCAAAATTTAAATTTGCTGGAAAAATGTCCTCACCATCAGATCATCCAGGATGAGTTTGTTTTTCATCAGAACAGATCTGAAAAAATGTATTATTACATCACCTGCTCACCAATGGATCCTTTGCAGTGAGTGGGTACCGTCAGAACTGTGGGTACCGTCAGAACAGAGTCCAAACTGAAAAAAGAAAAATAGAAGTTTAAAGTCATTTTAAAGCCTTAATGATTCATCTGTTTATTATAAACAAACAGCTTTTAATGTTATGAGATGTTTGTTGATAGACTGGGATCATATGGATTACTTTTGGATTACTGTGATATTTTCATCAGCTGTCTGGACTCTCATTTTGACGGCACCCATTCACTGCAAAGGAACCCTCCTCAAATCTGCTCTGAAGAAGAAACAAACTAATTTACATCTTGGAAGATACAAGGGTAAGTACATTTCCAACATATGTTCATATTTTTGATGAGCTATAGTTTCAGGCCTTTTTTAAATAAAGTGCATAGTTCTTATTTAATTTTTAATATGATAAACTTTCAGTTCCTAAATCACTGATCTCCGTCTGGCTCTCTCAGATTCCACAGTAATGATATTCTTATCAATCATGTGGGAGATGTTACAGCTTTAGTCCTCACTCTCCCTCCTGCTGAGATCTCAGCCTAGACACAGTCTCAGAGTTCTCTTATGAACACCAGCGTGTAAGTCTAGTGTCAAGTATTGACTAGACTGTGAATAGAGGTGAGTGTGTGAGGGGAGTCTAACCTCTCACCAGCTGCTTGGCTGCTCAATCGGTTTGGTCTCCGTAACACCCCGGGGTAGCAATAATGCAACAGCAGCTTATCCCAATCAATACCTTCATCTCACTTTTGGGGGCTTTACTGCTGAGTCCCCAGAGTGCAGTCGTCTGTTTGCAAGCACAATTATGGCATGTTTGATCTGTTTTTGATGTTCTTTTTTTCCTTAGGGGTTGCTGGGAAAACATTTGCAAAACAAAACTCTCAAATGGTTATGTGATTGAACTGTTTGACTTCTGAAACATTTGAAAAAATTAGATCAAGTAAATAAATCTGAATTATTTTAGGCTTTATGGTTTCCTTCCTATTCCAAACTTGAGTTTCTGTGACACTTTCTAATAAGTGTGTTATTTGTGTTAATGAATTATGCATGATTATCTGCTATTTATAGCTTTTAATAATGTTAATTGAACATGTTTATTATTTGTTTGTGTTTTATAAATTATATTTTAATCAAGTATGTATTGTGTTAAATGTTATACATTAATTTATGTTAACTATTTAACTAATTATTACATATGCAATATTATGCAAGTGATGTAGCTTTTCTTCGTATTTATATGTATATATATAAAGCGCTGGCAAAGGATTAATTGCCTCAAAACATCAAAACATGTTTAAATAATATATACTGTATGTGTGTGTGTTTTTATATATATATATATATTTAAATATACACACAGAACATATACACATACTGCATATTATGCATACTAAAATGTTTATTTTGGATGTAATTAATCACCAATACACACACACACACACACACACACACATATATATATCTCTTTAAAGTTGAACCAACAAGTACAGCAGGTGAAATAGATTAATTAATTTTTTTAGTTTATTAAAAAGATTTTATGGTTAGTCCCTTTCAGCCTCCTCCCAGCATGCTCTAGGGCATAAATAATTAATATGGTTACATTGTTTGGCCATTTGCCGGTTTTATTTACATTGTTGTTGTTTATTTGTTTTCTCACATTTAAAAAACTTTTGTTTTTTGTTTGTTTGTTTTTCATAATTGTATAAATGATAATCTCATATGATAAATTTCATATAATAATGCACACAAATGTTATTTTATAATTTTTTTTTTTTTAGTTTATCATTTATATTGATAAAAAAAATATTTTGCTACTTTTCATCTAAAATTATCAGTTTTTTTTTTATTTATCAAAGATTTTGTACATGTAGTAATAACATGGTAAAAACATGCAAAAAGTGGTTTGCTCAGTGATTTTTCTTATGAAAAATGTGAAATGATACACATAACCACCAGGTAAATAAAGCAAATTCTAAGTGAAACAATTTTAAATCTGACATATATGAAAAATTCTTAGATTTGCTTAATCCAAGCTGGTTATTGTTACAGTGATGCTGTTTACTCATAAAATTTAAAAAGTAAATGACAGTAAAGCAGTTTTTAAGGCTACAAACATGTTTATAGAAGCAAACATACGATCTGTTGTAAGGTGTAAGCATTCAGCGTTTATGAGCGCATGCTGTTGTTCACTTCAATTGTTTATCTAAGCGTGTGAATGCTCCAGCGTGACATATTTGTGTGCGGGACGGGGTGTTGACTCAATCAACACTGCCTACGCTCGGCTCCTGATTGTGTTGGGCTGTGTAAAGAGGCCTCACCAAGTGGAAAATCATGGACGTTCAAGAGCTCTTCACACAAAAGCAGACAAAACACAACCTTAAGAGTGCCTTAGAGCGCCGTGCAGGTCACATGTGACATCAGCCCTCTAACAGTGCTTCTGCATAACCTCTTTTCCCTCCTCGCAGTGGGATAAAACAATCATAACCAATAAGAAATGCAAGTCTGTCCTTAATAGCTAAAGGCTCTTAAGGATTCAGGCATTTCCAGATGAGACTTGGCAGAGGACCGTCTGTTGATGGTGTCTGAGTCAAAGTCAAATGTGTTGCTTCATGTGTGTAAATATTGGAGATTTCAAGATTTCGAGACAATGGTAAGCCAATTATGGCGAACAAACTCCTGATGCTAAGATGTAACATAAGACTCCACTAAAATCCATTTCTCTGGAAAATGGACTGACTCTCTTGGAAAACTGCTTCAGTTCAAGGATGAAAAGCCTTCTATTAATAGAGACAGATGGGAAAACTAATGATGCTCATCGTGTGAGAAGCACTGGTTGAGTGTTCAGAAGAAGAGATACAGATCTAAAGCATTTAAGAAAGTAAAAGGGGTTTCCGTCCACTTTTATTTAATTGGCGAACATCAAAACAAACAAAGCCAAATGCGAACACAAGACATTCAGATTTTCTGGAAGTTTAAAGGCAGTTTGATGGGATAGGAGCTATTATCACGATACGCCGGTCAATATTTTATACTCTAAAAGCTGGTGAAACATCTTTCCAGGTGCTTTTATTTTTTCTCACAGTGGACTTGCGCTGCACGATATTTGTGCATTTTGCAACAGATGGAGGAAGAGAATAGAGCGGTGAAGAAAGGCGATCCAGAAAGAGTGAGCAGGGGAGGGGTTTGGGCACACCAAGGTCTCCTGTGCCCCAGCCCCAAAAAGGAAACATGGGGGAAACATATGTAATTTTCACCACAGGGTCCTGGGTAATTGAGTCATTTAAAATACAGATACATAGATGAATAAAAGCTAAGGGGGAAGGTAATAAGACAGAAGAGTACCCTCCAGAGATCCAATTGACGATTTCTTACAAGAACGGAAACTGTTTTCTTTCTTTTCTTCCACAGAGCTTTTATGTGTTGTCATTTCAGCCAGATACCTAGCTCAAGTAATTTTGTTTTCATTTGGCTCCTTTTGTAATGCTTTCCTTTAGTAAGAATGAAGGCAATTTGTCTCCGATGGCCTCTTGCCTTTTGAAGACAGATTTCACTTAGTGAATGCAAGTGAGATGTGGGTTTTTGTTCTGAAAGGAAATATCGCTTTTGGGACGTTTCTTTCCTCGGGAGGATTTGATAATTTACCAAATGACTCTATAGCGCAGCATCGCCATTGTTGAGCTCATCTTTAAATGGTACTTCTGTTCGGCTCTCTTCTGAATATGAGGTTTACAAAACTAACTTCTAATTCTAGTGTAAAGCAATACAAGTTATCTGAGAATCCTTTTGTTTGGAGAGGTCACTGTCATGGGCTGCTGAGGGTTGGCTCTTTAGGCTGACAACATAATGCTGAATTTGTCTGTTTTGTTTAATTAGTCTTGCAGTGTGTTTTCCAGGTTTCATACCTGCAGCATGTTATTATTAAATATTACAGTGTAGTACATATATTGTAATAACATTAAAATACATTTTAATAACATACAGTGGGTACAAAAATTATTCAGACCCCCTTTAATTTTTCACTCTTTGTTACATTGCAGCCGTTTGCTAAAATCATTTAAGCAAGTTCATTTTTTTCTCATTAAGGTACACACAGCAGCCCATATTGACAGAAAAACACAGAATTGTTTACATTTTTGCAGATTTATTAAAAAACTGAAATGTTGCATGATCCTAAGTATTTAGACCCTTTGCTCAGTGTTTAGCAGAAGCACCCTTTTGATATAATACAGCCATGAGTCTTTTTGAGAAAGATGTAACAAGTTTTTCCACACCTGGATTTGGGGATCCTCTGCCATTCCTTTTTGCAGATCCTCTCCAGTTCTGTCAGGTTGGATAGAGGTCTGCAGTAATGGCTGATTTTCTACAACTTTCTCCCATCTCCCGACTGCATCTCTGGAGCTCAGCCATAGTGATCTTTGGGTTCTTCTTTACCTCACTTACCAGGGATTTTCCCCCTCGGTAGCTCAGTTTGGCCTGACGGCCAGCTCTAGGAAGGGTTCTGGTTGTCCCAAACATCTTCCATTTAAGGATTATGGAGGCCACTGTGCTCTTAGGAACCTTAAGTGCAGCAGATATTTTTTTTAACCTTGGCCAGAACTGTGCCTTGCCACAATTCTGTCTCTGAGCTCCTCAGGCAGTTACTTTGACCTCATGATTCTCATTAGCTCTGACATGCATTGTGGGCTGTAAGGTCTTATATAGACAGGTGTGTGACTTTCCTAATCAAGTCCAATAAGTATAATCAAACACAGCAGTACTCAAATGAAGGTGTAGAACCATCTCAAGGATGATCAGAAGAAATGGAGAGCACCTGAGTTAAACATGAGTGCCACAGCAAAGTCTGAATACTTATGACCATGTGATATTTCAGTTTTTCTTTTTTAATAAATCTGTAAAAATGTTAACAATTCTGTGTTTTTCTGTCAATATGGGGTGCTGTGTGTACCTTTAATGAGGGAAAAAATAAGATAAATGATTTTGGCAAATGGCTGCAACATAACAAAGAGTGAAAAATTTAAGGTGGTCTGAATACTTTCCGTACCCACTTTATAATATTTAAGGCCATTATCATGTAGCCTAGTCACTGAGCCCAGGGGAGATGATGCCCACCAATAGATTTTTACCTTGGGGCTTGTGAATGTTGTGAAACTGTGAGCCCGATAATGATATCATTTACCTTAATTATTTGTCTGACATTTTTTCCCTCTTGTACTCTATGATATATGTGATGACAGTTCATTGCTTTCTGTTATGTCGAGGATATTATGTTCCGAACCGTTCTGAAGTTTCTTGCTTATTTTGAAGAAAGCCACTGGCTTTCATAATATCAAAAAATACTATGTAACTCAATGGCTACCAGCAACTGTTGGCCAGTAAATACATTTTGGGGTGAATTATTCTTTTAATTAATTTCCCCTAATTAGTCCACTAGATGTGTGCTAGAGGAATACATTTACATTTCTGGATTTAGCAGACTTAAATTGCATAAATAGTATACTTCTTACTGCTTGGAGCCAGCAAAAGTGTGTCTAGAAAGTGAGATGAAATTGATAATGTTACAATTTAGGACTGGCATAACAAAAAATAGCATACTACTAAATGAGACTTCATGAGAACTAACTTTTTACTTGATTTTTGATTTTTGATTTGGCAGCATGTAGCCAAATTTATATTGCCATTTAAAAAAAAAAAATATCAAAAAGAAACAGCAAGCAACACATTGAATAAAACATGACATTTTGAAGTAGAAAAGCTAATAGTATCCCCTGTAAAATCGGTTTAATTTCTTTATTTGTTTTTCTATATTTCTTGATTAATAGAATATGCTGTTGAATATGCCAATTATTGTTTTATCTTTAAAGACAATGTGGCAAAGACATAGGAAACATTGTTGTTATTATTTTTAAGGAACCAGATTTTTCTCCCAATTACCACCTTTTAACACTGGTGCGCCCAGCAGTAAAATATTCTGTTAACTACTACATCTCACTCTCACTATAAGTCATCACCATGCAAGAACAGGTAATGCGATATTCCCCTCACCCTTACATTCGCGCACACACACACACATGCCACTACAGTAAGAATGCATCTCTTATCTGTCTTATCGCTCCAATCAGTGCCATCTGGACCTACAGGCCAGGTGTGTGACCAGGGCAGGTCTTGGGTCACCTCTGTCACTCTGAGGGGTCAGAGGAGGAGATGCATTGAGCTCATTCACTTTGGTTCTGGGGTTGGATTTCGGGCCGTTAAGGTGCAAGTCAGGCTTCCTCCATGAGGATCACCTGTCAGACATGCTGAGAAGGCCATTGTGTGGGTGAAAGTGAATTCCCTCCTCCAGAAAAAGAAATTATAACGTAATGAGTTGCTTGTTGCTCTGATTTCTGAATTGTGTATGACATTTCAGGAGTCATTTTGGTGACACGGAATTGTCCATAGAGCTTTTTGGCTCCAGGACCCCCATTGCTCACCATAATTGAAAAGTCTAACTTTCTACTTGTCTTAGTGTTCATGATGATAAATTATTTTAAATTTTAGAATAAACTGATTAAGGATGTTTTTTTTTTAAATCTGTATTGGGTAGATAAAATATTTTAAAAAGTATGTATATATAGCCTACATGGACTGTATACAGTAGTCAACATTTGAAGTGAATCACAAAAGTTCATAAAAGTATGTTGGTTTTAGGTTTAATAACTTGGAAGTTCAAATGTATGTATTTAAATGCAATGACAAATAAACGCTCAGCAATAAACAGAATTCAGTGGAATTCTTCCTGAATTGAATTCCACTTCCTGTAATTACAATTCAATTCCAATTCTGTTTCCTTTAATTGTTGTTTAATTCCAACTCCAATTCCATTTCCTTCTTTGAATTCGAATTGTTGAGTTAATTCCTGAATGGACCCCAACCCTGGTAATTACGGTAATATATTACAGAAACTCACTGTTAACCAGTCTTTACTGTTGCATCTTTACAGTCTTTACTGTTACACGTTTTTTGATTGAAGTTAATTTACATTGTATAAATTGCAATGAAAAAAATATTTTGCGTCTAATGTTGTTAAATGAATGTTAGATGCATTATTTCAAGATGACGTGTTTTACCATGATGATGTTCAGTGTTTATGTGAAGGACACCTTGCACCTCCTATATATTTACCTTCAGTCTGTGGAAAAGCTGCTTGTAATGAGCACTGAATTATTGTGACTTTCTCATTACCACCTGATTTTGGTGGTTATCAGTTTATTATAGTGATAGATAACAGATATTAAGTGTTAGACAAAAGATATTTAAAACCTACAGTACCATATTGTTTATTGTTATGTTCTGGCAACCACAGCTGTCTGTATTTTTATATATATATAGAAATATATATATTATCTTATACGTGTATATGCTGTATATCTAATATGTATATATCTTGGAATAACAACAAGAATGTATCTTTATTATTAACAAGGCCACACGTTTTTTTTAATTATTATTATTTTTGGTTATTTGAGCTTATTTGAAATCATATTAAGTCATACTCGCTATACTGCTGCTGGATTATTTTTTGACAGATATGAGAAGATACTTTCTTATGTAAGTTTGGCGAAAATACCAGCTGACGTTTCTAGCTAGTGATAGTAAAACGTTTAAAATGGAGGCTGTAACGTTTAGCTGAGCCTATAGAAGCATCTTTTTCCAGTCATATATGTTGATAGAGATGTCACAAGCTTTAATTGTAAAAGCAGAGCATCTGAAAAGGAAAGGATTGCCACGTTAGCTGGAGTAATGACTCACCTGGAGGGTTTGAATGCTGGCATTCTCTGGCTAATTAAACCTGTAAGACATTGATATGGACAGGTTTTCAACGGCTCAGGGATGTCAAGAGAATTATACTTTCTTTGAATATGACTCATTAAGCATGACAATATACAGCTACAGCCTCTCGACAATAGATGCCGGTGTTCGCAAGTTTTGACAAATTCGAATGATTTAAAATCATTCATTTCATTTATTAAATTCCTGCAAATTCTTACATCCTCTGCTCTGCCTCAAATAGATCCATAGACAAACATATATTGAGTAAAGCATGAAATGGAAGTATGCATGCATCAAAAAGCCCTCCACTGGAGTACTAACCAGTGTATTTAAATCCTCTTAAAAAACATTTTACACAATGTGCGGTGCTTAAAGACAAACAGTAAAAAATAAAAAGTGACAGTTGGTATGCAGAGAGTTTATTTGTCGGCCCATCCATTAAGTCTCAGCCACACAGGGGTCCTTTCAGCAGAAATGCAAAAAAGACCTTGAAATGGCAAACAGTTGGAGAATGGAGCGTCTGGCTGATACAGGAGTTTGCCAACTCTCGCACCGCTTGTCCTGTTGAGAGAAACAGAGAAAGAGATCTTAACCGTCCAAAAAGAAATGGAAAGAGGCTTTAAGTTAGCCGTGAGTGACATACGCTATTGTGTGATATGATGGCACTGTCCACTGGCACTGATCTTTTCATCTATGATCCCAAAGCTCTGCGTTATTTCCTATTGTAGGTAAATAGTCTCCATGGGATGGGGGGGAAACGAGGAACCATGCCTTAATTGTCTGTGAAGGTTCAATCCAGTATCCACTGGATTAACTTAAGACTGAGCTCAGTTTGAGGACAAAAATGTTCAAAATGTGACGAGGGAAACACGGCAGGCTTCAAAGGCGAGATTATACACGCAGCCAAAATCTTTTCGCCGAGTCTACTGTAGGCATTCCTGAACAGCAAGCGTCTAAGCTAGTCCTTTTTGCATAGTTTTGCGAGCTTTGTTACGATTTATTCTCTCAAAATTGTAAAGTGAGCAGTTTAAATAGATTATATTAGGGTTAAATAGGCTACTACTTTATTATCTGCCTATTAACAGGTCGCTTACAATGAGGCCAGTGTTCTCACAGATTCTCTCGAAAGTTTTTTGTCAACATTTTTGTTGCTTCTTTTCCAAACTGGGATTCATTTCAGAGAGGATCAGTTGCACATTCTTTATAAAACATCCTTTTAACGTAATGTTTTATAATTCAATTAACCACATCTCCACACCATCACAAGCCTGGATTTTTTTTTACACTACTCAGATATGCTGTGCCAATTCCTTCACGGGATAACTACGATTGTGTTGCTGACACCTGGAAGCGTTAGAATTCGTTTCCAGGCTGAAGAATTTTGTTAATGTTTTGGCACATTGCATCTTTGGCACATTCGCTTCGTTCGCTTATTGTTCTGTTGTTAATTTGAAAGCGAAAGATGAGAAGGGCTGAGATATTATCAGCTAGCTCTTCAGTCTTTGAGTATTAAGGTGTTAGAGACTCTATGTTGTATTCTGAACCTACTGTTGTACTGAGCGCCCAACTGAGAGTCTGTTATAGAAAATATTGACATAGCCATTTCATTCCATTTTCATCAGTCCTGGATCATTACACTTTCAATTTGGTGCTTTGGCCCAGCAGCTACAGAATTTGGTTTTGTATTAAGTTTTTTAAGAGAGATGAAAAGTTAGATTAACTTACAGTATTGTCCAATCATCTTTTAAATTGGTCTTTCTCGTCATTTTTTTTTTTTTTTTTTGCATTCTGTGCTCACAGTGGGTAACCAGCTTGACTATAAACTACAAGCGAAAGCTACTTCATTTACCCAATGTATCAATAAGCTGATATCAATATCGAGTCCTCTTATGAATACACAGACTTGAGAATCTCACTGTTCTAAACAGTTTTGACTAGATTGCTTCTCTCTAAATGGCTTACATGTGTTGTACTACATACTTTTGCTTTTTAATATGAGGTCAGGGTCTTTCTTTTCTAAGTTACATTTTATTAAATTGACTTTTCTAGCATAAAGCTTGAGAGGACTGAAAAGGTTTTATGATGTTAATTCTTCCTGTAGAGCTTCAATATTTTCCCAGTTCATCTCTTGGAAGGGAATTCATTTTAAGTTTCATAATGAGGACTATACACCTGGGTGGCCAGTATATGTGTGTGTGTTTCTTTCTCTCTCTCCCATTCTCTTTCTCTCAGACTTTCATTCTCTTTCTCTCCGCTCATGTATATATGGCTTTTAAAAGTACCATTTGCTCCCTACGTAAAGTGCTTAATGAAGGGGATAATGCATGTAAAGTAATGTGACATTAATTGTTTGAGGTTGATAATAACAGCCCTCAATCATCTGGAAGATTGCTTCAGGCTTTAAATGAAAGCAGTTTTCAAGGTGATGGACTCGAATGAGTGAATGACAGAGTCAAATTAGCTGATTTGCCATTCACGTACACTCTATTGCCTGCTATTTAAAAGTCATTGACCATTTAGGGACGGGCCGTTGGTCGCAGTGAGTGTGCAATGAGCGGTGGTGGCCGTGTTTGTGTTGGAGGGCAGGGATGGATGGATGGGCAGCAGCTCTAACTATGATAGTTAAGAAAAAAGGCGAGCAATAGAAATGTCAAGTGCCTTCTGTGAGGAAGTGAATGGGACAAATAGACCTGGTTTTAGAGGGCCCCATCCTTGCATTAACATAAGAAACAGGCCAATATGGCTGGAAGTCAGCCGGTCTGGGTGCTGTCAGCAGATCTTTTCGCCACGGTGATTAATGTCTTTACGATACCGCACACAGCCAGAGCTGTGCTGGAGCCATCCTCGTCAGACTGCTATTCCGTTCTAGTTTCACGCGGAAGTCCTCGAATTGGAGCGGGGAATATTTAATTTTGGGTTCCTGCAGATCATTTTCATTGTCGTCATGATAATGCGAAACCTACAAGTTTGTATGTACTTATTTTTATTTACAGCACCATGGTCGTTGGTTCAGTTCTCAGGGAAGTCATGCACTGCTAAGATACATTTTCGCATAAAATGCACCTCGAAATGTGCCGCTTTCGCACATTGCCGAATCCTCGTGAACGGCCCGATTTTGCGACTTAGCCATTTGACATTCCTTCACGCAGCTGTCCGCCCAGCCTCCCTTCACTTGTGGCACCCCTAACCTGCTTCATTGAGAGTCTCTTATTATGTCCTCTTGCCAAGGCCCACTCTATGAATTGAATAGTCGGTGTCTTTATTTCTCTCATTCTCTGACTGTAGACCTCATAATGGCTTCATTAATGCAGAAGTTGCATTTGGTTGACAATGGGTTAATGGCCCGAGGGTAGTCTATTGGCACTGGGAGAAGGCCAACAGGAGGAGGAGGCTTTTTTTACAGCCCTTTCAGTGTAAGTTCACCCCGGGTCAACTGTGTGTCACCCAAAAGTGAACAAACATGTAATTGATGTTCGGACATCTCTGGTCGACTCTTTTCGAGCCTGGCCCGTTGAAGAGGGTGCTGTCTGGTCTTTGAGGGACTTTTCACAGAAAGGGGAAACCGATTCATGAATACGCACAATCTGCCAGGCTGAAAAAGGGGTGTGTGTGTGTGGGGGGGGCACTCCTGGATTTTTCCCTTTATAACCCCTGCTGAATCGGTTCTGTTTTGCTTGTTGTTGAAATGCAACCCCCGCACATAGGTCGTGATGGGGGTGGTATACGCTGCTGGTGTTCCTGAAATGCTCTTTCTCCTCCAGGCTGGGACCACTGTCTGTTTTTGTCTCGGATTTTCATGGATGTTAGTGGAAAATGTCGAGAGGAGTCACAGGCCTTTTATCAGGCCGTGTTGGAACAGGAGCACTCAACGCTCTTTTTATATTCACCTTTGCATAACAACCAGCAGCAATTTGTAGAATGAAGCAATACATGCCAATGAATACCAACAGGATGTGGTAGTGACTCTTTTTAGGTTCCAAATTCACTTGGATTTATTTTTTAACATTGAAAGAAGTGTCATTTTTTTCAAAATGAAATTGTGGAAAGGTAATTATGGTAACACTTTATTTTAGGGTCTCTTAACTACTTGCCTATTAGCATGCATATTGCTACAAAATTAGCCATTTATTAGTAGTAATTAAGCACATATTAATGTCTTATTCTACATGACCTTATTCTACATCCCTTATCCTACCCAATACCTAAACTTAACAACTGCCTTACTAACTATTAATAAGCAATTAGCAATGTATTGAGGGAAAAGTCATATTTAATTGTGAATATGTGTTCCTATAATTTAAATGGTTACTGTAATTATTTTTTCTAGACAGGTTTCTCAAACACTACATTTCCAGTACAATGATGTAATTAAGGACATAGAATGCCCTTTATGGTCCATTTACCAGAACTGACAAATTAAACAAAATTTATTTTACAGTACATGTATTTAATGTGTACTGACCCAAGAAAGTATTGTAGTATAAGGTACACAAATTATCAGTTATCTGCACAGATTTTTTTGAATGGTTTCATGCATACAGTCATGTTATAAGTGTCCTATGTGAACATGTTCTGTGTTTATTTTCCTTAGGGGTTTTTTGTTATTTTTTGTGTGAAAACTGTATTTGAAGGTGTGGCAAACATGTTGCATGCACCCCTCGATGTCTAATTTGAATAGGAGTCTACATTTGGAATCTAACTCATAATAACGGCTTTCAAAAGACCAACCTTTATTCATAAACAAATAAATTATGTGTAAAAGGGGAAGAACATTCGATGTAAACCCAAAAATGTTGCATTTAGCTTATAATCTCTTGAATATGAAAACCCAACAAACAATAAATCCATTTGTCTTAAAGTGATGGAACATACAGGAAAAACAAAGTGCAGCCAATAAACTGCCTCAACAGGAGATTGTGTACCAAAACGTTAAATGAAAATAAATAAAAATAAATAGATATGTACATTTTCTTAAGAAAAATACAATAGTTTTTTCAGAATAACATAACTCCAAGAGGGCAATTACTGCAGTTATTCTGTTCTGAACAACAAACCCTTTGTTTTTTCCATCAGATGTATTCTAAATAGTTGGGTAAATAAAAATATTTTTATTTTATATTTTAAAAAAAAAATGTACCCCACCCATGGCGGCATTTTGATCCATAGATGGGAAAAAACATCACTCTACCCTTACAAAAATGCTAACTATAGGCACTATTAGTAACTCTAATTGTGTTAGCATCACATTAACAACATATGTTAATTATGCTAAGATGACAGTCTTATGTGACATGAAGCAAGTCAATGCCCTTTTTTATTCTCTTTAAATCCGTTGTTTTGTTCTTTGATTGCATGTTTATAGATATAAAGCATGGATAACATCTAGAAAAATACTTGCAAAAATAAAATGACAACTATAACTTGCGGCAACTATAGTTGGGTAGTATGGGTTGTATAGTATGGGTATGGTATACCAACTATAGTTGGTATAGTATTGGTTGACTTTTCCCTCAATAAATTCCTATTTTGCTGCTTATTAATAGTTAGTAAGGCAGTTGTTAAGTTTGGGTTTTGGATAGAATTAGGGATGTACAATAAGGTCATGTAGAAGAAGTGTGCTTATATATGTGCTTAATTACTACTAATACATGGCTAATATTCTAGTAATATGCACGCTAAAAAACAACTAGTTAGGAGACCCTGAAATAAAGTGTTACCCATAGGATGTAAATGCAAACAGGACTGTAAAATTAAGCTCCATCGATATATTTGTTTAATATAAACAAATAAAACTCACATTTAGGTTTATAAAAATGGCAATAGTATACCACATAATATCAGCTGTCAGGTGTTGTGGAATGCATGTGCATATATGAGAGCAACTCACAGGGGCGTAGAACCAAATTCTGGGCCCTATGCACAAGCAGTGGCCATGGGCCCCCGTAAGCTCGAGGTTCACAACTACCTACGACAATTAATACATCAATCAACTGATGCATCTACCCAAAATATTCGCATTAACATTAGTTGACAACATTTATTGTGATCTTAAAATTATATTTAAAGGAAGATGAAATTTCACTCCTCAGTTGCCCTCCCCCCACTTGGGGCCCTGGTAATTTAGTCCCAGGCTAAAGCTGGAAGACATTTTTTTCAAAACCATATAGATATTTTAAGTACAGCTTTTAAGTACAATGTGTCATTGTGTGTGCTTTATTATGCTCTGCATTATTTAAAAATAATACTTTTGTGTTCACTGATAGAATTTAATTTGATATATTACATTCTAAAACTATATTGGTAGTGATGGATAATGCACCAGATCAGAATCCCTTTGAAAAAAGCATTGATTTGACAGTGCCATGGTTGCCAGTGCCAGTGCCATGTTTTTGTTTTGGGGTTTTTTTTGTACTTTTTTATGAAAATTCATATTAAACGGCTTATAGTTTTCTTTGCATATTAAATTTCAACTTGACATTTAATATGATGTGACATAAAGTGAAATCAAAACCAAAAAGTACATAGTTTGAAGAAATCATTGGCCACTCATAAAAGAAATCATGGTTCTATGAAGAACATCCAATAAATATTTCCATTACACAAAATGGACAGGTTCTATGGATGTTCTTCTTGGACACATGAATGGGTCACAGTGATTTTACCAAGTAAGACATGATCCTGGATCAACATTACTGTCCAAAAATATAGACTTATCCCAATACCTACCTCTAAACCTAACCCTATCCAAAACTTATGCTTCAAATCAGGGGGAAATAGCTGATTATTAAGGGTGTAGAAGAACCTAACCCTGGTCATAAGTTTAAAACAGATATTTCCTGAAAAATAATCCCTCAAATCTGATTGGTTGATTGGAATGTTGTTGCAGGATCAACAAGAATGTTGATCCAGGAACATCTTGTACACTCATGGACATGAAAGTAAGTTAAGAGTAAAGTGGAAAAATGTTCTTTGAATGATAAAATCACA
Organism: Enteromius thamalakanensis; assembly: GCA_032357475.1. NCBI lineage: Eukaryota > Metazoa > Chordata > Actinopteri > Cypriniformes > Cyprinidae > Enteromius > Enteromius thamalakanensis. The sequence goes on from JAUCMT010000105.1 coordinate 18,593,104, forward strand.
CTAATAAAAAATCCCTGTTTTAAGAACTACTCACTGAAATGTTCTGTGTGGAACCTGAATGGTTCCTAGTCTGTGGTATCACTGTGACACCCGCTTTTTTCTGTACATAGAGTGCACATACTGTAAAAGCCAGTATGTAAAAACCTATCTTAGTGCCTAGCCCATTGTTTGCGATGCATCTCCTTCTCCCACATCTGCGGTCAGACGGATGATGTCAGCCATCAAGTCTTTACCAGTAATTACACATCAGATGACAACAACTTAAAATTGATGTCCTATGCATGAGCGCTAAGTGGCCATTTTAAAAGTTTGAGACAGGAAGCTGAGAGAAAGGCCGTGTTATGAGGGTGTCAGCATGGGAATTGCCGGGGCAGATGTACTGTACACGCTCTGCAGTAATAGACACACAGAGCCTATTGCCAAAAGCACATTTGGCATCAGTAGCAAATGAGTAATTATTGGGTAATGACCCAGAAGGTGTCCCTTAATTGAATAGTGAAAGTAGGGAGAGTGGTGCCACACTGTAATAAAAGCAGATGGATTATTTCAGGAAATATCTTCTTAAGTGAAAGGGTAAATACTGATGAGCCTGCATTTATTTCTCTGACCTTTAGATAGATAACCACTGATTAAAAATTTAGGCTCTAGTGGGAGAAGAGGTTTTTGCTTTTACGTTTTGCTTTTTTTCTGATCATAATAGACCTCTATCCACTACATTCAGTCTTAATTCTTAAATGCATTAGTCACAAAATTGACGTGTGCGGGGAGGGAAAAAAACTTTAGGAAAAGCCGTAAGTGGACTATTGTGTGGACTAAGAGGTCTTTTTTTTTTTAGATCATTTGATGCAGGGACATTTTTCCCAGCGAAATGTCAAGATCACTCTAATGACTACAATGCTCGAGTGGGGTATGCCTTTTTCTTCCTTTTTGCAAAATGATAGGTGAATTATGTAAATGCAGGAATCGGTTAAAGCCGTATTTACTTTTTACAAGCATTTACCTTTTCTTTTAATGCACTTATCTCTCAAAGGAAATTGCCTGCTGTTGCCATCACTTATCTGCAAGAATGATGTGGGTCGTGTTTTATTGCCATCACATCTTCACGTTTCGGATATGTTCGGTCTTTACTGATGCTTATCCTTGTACTCTCACCTTGAGTTTTGTAAGTGTAACAGGTTGCTGTACAACGTATCAAATGGGTCTCTGTGAATTGAGAACAATAAGCGGGTGCTTTATGTCTATTAATAATGTTTGGGGCCCCTTTCTTACCCAGTATGTTATTATGCATGTGGATATTTCTTAAAGCGATAGTTCACCCACAAACTAAATCAGTTTCCTTTTTTTTTTTGTGCGGAACATAAAAGAAAATATTTGTAAAAATGGCTTTTTTGTTCATATAATAAAAGTAAGTAGGCACCAAAATGCTTCCAACATTTTGTTTAAATATCTTTGTGTTCCACAGAAGAAAGAAAGCGATGCAGATTTGGAGTAAATTGTAACAGAATTTTCCTTTTTTGAGTAAACCTTAATTCTGTTTAAAGTAACATATAAAGGTTTTGCTGCATTAACAACTCATTCATTCATTAGAACTGTATTAATAATTGCCAATAAAAACAATTAATCTAAATACACTGTTGTGCTGTTTGTTACAATGTTACAAATCTTAAAGACAAACAAGTGTAAGAATGCAATTTTTATAATTCTATTAAAATAAAATACCTTATCATTCAGACTTTAAACAACAGCAGGGCTACAGGTGTAATAAATACCATGATGGCTAATCAAATGAAACAAGTAAATGTACTTAATGCTATATAATCAAACAGTAAGCTGGTTGTCAACCCATCCTCTGGTGTTTTCAACAGGTTTGTTGGTCACAGGCTGGTTGCTACTGGGGTCCTTCTCACTACACTGTGTCACACTGATTTGCCAAATCCGCTGCTGGTGCATATTGTGGTCTCCACCCACCGGGAGACCTGTCTCTATCTCCTACTGACTCTGTCAGCAGCTGTTTTCAAATTCTGCTCCTTTTTAGATCGTTCCGTACTTTATTCCCATTACCGATAAGCTTTTAAAAATCTACTCGGAAGAATCCACATTTCATTGATTGTTTATATTTTGTAATCTACTTTAGAGAAAAGATAATGTACCCATACAACACTTCATTCTGCAGTTCACAGACGCTTTATAGAATAATCAATCTGTATTGAACTCGCAGAGATGAGTCAACAAATAATACAATTACGAAAAGCTGAAAGAAACTGCCATCATTAACGGCAAATCACTGTCTGTGAGCATTCAAAGCATGCTGATTGGCTGATCGATGAAGCTATACAGGTACACCGTATCATGCATTCAAAATGTCAAGGAGATTTTTGGAAAGGTGCCTATAGGCTTTCAGTATTAATTAGCGAAAAGCTGTTGCATCAGACTTGTTTGTTTGGCATGTGTCTCTGTAAAAAAAATGCAAGAGTTTATTTCACTTGGATCTGGCTTAAATGCATCCTATACTCTGGAAAAGAAGCAAATTTGTCATCCGTGTATACATGCAGCATGTGCTTGCAACTATAGAGTAATCTTTAGATAAAGAAGAGCTTCTTGTTACTTCTTCTCACCTGACAATGCACAGTAAGAATTAATAAGAGTAATACTGTAATTTCACTAATAATAAAAATAAAAGTAGCATTTCTGCCATCTGTCTGTCACCTGTGGAACTCTTAATCTGCATGAATTCATTTCCTCTCTCATGCCAGTATGAAAAAATGCAAACTCTTTTAACAAGCTAGTAATGTTTATTAATTTTAAACATATTTAAATTGTGTCGGTGTTAGTTTAATGTTATCATTAACATCGTGTGTGGTTAATTCCAAACTATATAAACACCAAACAATTAATTTGGTGGTGATAAGTCCTAACGCAAGTTTAACGCTAGTCTATAACATAATGGAAAAAAGGAAAAAATAATATCGGCAGCGCTCTCTCTCTCTTAAAAGCAAATTGAGGAGACGCGTTAAAACACTCCAGTGCGTGCCATTGCTTGTGCAATCATACAGACATTTGTCGATGCTTTATTTATGGGACTACGAAACAGATAGTGCTTGCATTTTCTTTCTACGTGAATTAGTTTTAGCAGCAAATCATTACATTGTCGTTAATTCAAATATTAAGCCATTTCGATGACTAAAAAGCCAGCTGCATAATTAGTACCGTACGCCACAGTTCTGGACTCAAAAACAGCAGTTTAATAAAATGTCTTTGCTAAAACACAAACATTTTCCTCATTATCCAAGTGTCACTCCACATTAGCGGCAGCGAGCCAGATGCTTTGCTCCCTTAAATCTCTCCATGGAAATTGCGCACGTGCTCCTGCAATATCCATAGCTCAATAAGAGCTTTGATTTGCACTGTACGACCAAAGACGATGAATGTACATAATACTCGCGTGATATCTGCTTTTGGCCACGGTTTTCTTCCACCATTTGGGCACATTCCCATAAGCACTTGTGTGATGTGACCCGGCTTGTTCGCGTTTTCTGTTTGCTCTCCAGTCCCCCTCTGGTCTCGGTGCTCTATTCACTCTCTAGTCTCAGCTGGTCTAAGTGGGCCAAACCTGAAGAAACCTCTATTTTTGTTTTGTCTTCTCTCTCTTTCAAATAATCAGCCGTGTGCCAAAAGTGTCCCTCTTGTTTTTACGCGTGCCAGTCACCTGCCGTCTGCCTCGCTCCTTTCCTTTCTCAAAGCTTGCTTTTCTCTCTCCAATTCTTTTGACTTTCTGCGGTCTGGATCCCCAATGAGATTCAGATTGGGTACATATTGAGTCCTCTATTGTCCTTCAAGGGCTGTACTACGCTAATTAAATTTTATCCAGCCATATAAAAACCATTTCTCTCCTCCACGCTCCCAATTCAGCTTTCCAGCCCAAGTCCTCTCTTATTCCTTGCCCTAAAAATCCAGTGTTCATTGAGTCAAATCAATAGAAAAACATTTGCAAATCTCCATTATTGTGGGATTTTTGTCTCCTTTCTGTTGTGATAAAAGCACCGCGGAACAGCTTGCAGCTTTGTGCAACCGAGACGCGCGGGACAGACGAAGGCCATGAATGCAAAAGGCATTACGCGCAGCAGCAAGTTTCTTTATCAGTCTGTTATTGAACTCACAATTATTTCCACGCCGTCCTTTGCATCTGATTATTTCATAGAATATTGATTTGCCGTCTGTTAATTATCATCGCATGCTGTGCAACCTCGGTCACCACTTGACACGCAGCTTTTATATGCATTAGTCAGTTACATAAGATTTTTTTTACCACATTATAGCGATTTTTTTTTTTACTTCATAAGGGTAAAATCACTTGAAGGAAACTGTCCTTATCACATTTAGGAATGTATTTTGATCTTTACAGCCATATCCTCCAAATCAATAGGTTGCACGCAAAACAAACAACAAAGTTTTACCCGTTATACCAAACGATTATCATATTATTTAAAAAAAAAAATCTTAAGATATGATCTGTCAATTCCATCACTATATTAATTACAAATGCCCACAGTCTTTCTATAATGAGAAAACATGACTGCATCTCTCACCCCATGCTGGCCTTGTTTGCCCTTATTTATGAAACCAATAATAGTGCAATAAAAACAAATCAATCTGTACTTGTGCAAACCCAGTTCAGCAGGGAGGGTGAAACCCCTGAAGAAAAAGAAAAGCCTGGAGGGGGGGGGGGCTTAGCCCCCAAAAGCAGCTGTTGAGTCCTAATCTTTTTTCTTGCCCTATCACTCACCTATATTCTCCTCAGCGCTCTCCTCGCATCTCCCTTTGGAAGTTCCCCACTCGCCAGACCCCATCCTTGTCCAGATTTTTTTTCGGGCCATCCCCTTGTACTTATCTCAAAGAAAAGAAGAGTGCATGGATGTCAAATTGCCCTCAAAAACACCATGCAAGATTGATTTGCAGCACTTTTCATTCAGCCGGCATTATTTTGAAGAGAGCTGAATAGGAAACCCGCAAGCCGGGGAAGGAATAAAGATGTCCTCCCTGTTGGAAAGGGGGGAAACTGCCCATTTTGTCTCAGTCCATCAACCCTGGAGAAAGAGGGGGAAAGGCAAGGGGCTATTCAGAAAAAAAAGCCCATATACACCTCGCACAATACTAAAAGACTTTAAATTAACATCCATGAATATTAAATTACTTCGGCCTGAAAAAGATTGAATAAAAGATATACTTGACCCAGACGGCTTTGCATATTTTCGTACTCCAAAGCACATCATTAAAACCTATTCAGATTGTTTATGCGAATTTAATTCCGATATGATTACTGTATATTGAACATTAATAAGAAAAAGAACAGAAACTTAGTGTTGGTGCTTGTGTTAGTTCAGCCACATGTTGCATTAGATGAGTAAAATCAATTGTCAATTTTTTTTATTATTATTAATGAATAATGAATATAATTTTTTGGTCTAATGATGAACGCTGTGGATCAAAATGATTATGGGGGAAAAATATAATAGGTCAAGTTTTTAAACACAAAAGCCACTTTCTATACGTTACGATAGCTATTCGTATGCCTTTTTGTTTTATTATTTCAGACGTTAATCGCACTTACAAGAAGTTGATATAACTGGATATTGTCAGTTGCTCTTAGACAAACGAGGTAAGTAAGATTTTAACCTGGGTCTAGTAAAGAGTCTTCACGCTGAGTCAAGTTTGCTTTTAGGTTTTCCATGCCAGAAGTGCTCCTGTTCGTCTCTCAGGAGCAAACAGCTGGAGCAGAGCTCAAGGTGCTGAGATGGGGCTTGTTATTTTAGCCAAAACGCGGTTGTTGGATCCTGAACATCAACACACACACACACACACACACCGCTCCCCCTTCTTCCCCCACCCCCTCAGGAGTAGCCACTCAATAAAGAGTGTGGCGTTTTTTCCCTCTGGTTGAACAAGTCTAAAGAACACAAGGGGAGGGTCATTAATAACTAATTACCGTGGGTCAGACCTGACGCATATAAAGCCCACCGGGACCTTGGAAAGACGAAACATTCTCTCGACACTTAGCAAGAAGAGAGCGCATTGGCATCGCATTGGCCTCAGACTGATTTATCGATTACATTCGCCTATTACAACATAGATATTCTTTATAAATTGAGCAGCAAGGGGGATACTGTCGGGGTTTATCGCAGGGATATTAGCTAAGGGTTTCATCATGGGTTCAGTGTTGCCTGCAGATGCTCTGGTTCTGAAGGCTGGATTTAAGCAGCAGTCTCTGGCCCTGTCCGACATCATCACATCAGACATCCTGCACAGTTTCCTATACGGCCGCTGGAGGAACGTCCTGGGCGAACACCTGTTCGAGGAGAAGACCAGCACTGTCAGCCCCAAAACTGCCTTCACCGCCGAGGTCCTGGCGCAGTCGTTTTCCGGAGGTGAGTCAGCAAGGTTTTACTCCATTCGTTGATTATAGATTGAAGGGAAAGTTTTGAATATGTGTGTTTGCTGTAGTGTTTATTTGTTCTTATTGCAAATTGGATCTCATGTGTACTTACTGTAAAGGAGGCAAGTTTTGTGTGTAGCCTATTGCATGTTTGAAATACAATTAATGAGAATTAAAAGGGGTTAAAATAGACACACTGAAGAGATATAGGCTATGGAAAAGTCTATTTTTAAATAATGCAAAAGTCAGTTTCTTAATTAAGTAGTTTATGACGATGAAAGGATGAAATGTATTAGAATAATGCAGTACAATAAGCGTATTCAGAGACTGTGTAGGTAGGCTAAAAAATACATGCATGGTTTAATTCTGGCCCATGCGTGCGAATTGGAGGCATTCAAAGTATTTGTTATTTTTTTTAACAGTATATCAACGGCATTTAAATAACCACAAAAGTTAGATAAAAGTCAGGTTGCGCAAATAGCCTTGCGCCTTCACCTGAGGAAATGGCAAGAGTTGCTTAAGTTCCAGGGATTGTATCGACAAAACATAAGTTGCTACCCTATTGTCATTTGTATTACTACTTTCCTATAAATTATTTACATATTGCAAGCTTACAGTGATTTTACTCTTGGCAGTTAAAGCTTAATGTGTTAGTGGGGCAGGAAGACAATTTGGGTTGCGCGGAGGATGACTTTAGTGATTTGTGCCAGATATTAGATACTTTAAAAATTAATTTCATAAATAAATAAAACTTTTAAAGGTCATTAAATAATTGGCACATGGTTTCCAAACTGAATATATGCGAATAAAACAATTATTTTAAATACATTAGGCTATATCATAAAGGGATTTAAGCTTAGCACAGTCTATACAGTCAAGAGAAACCTATTTAAATAAGGCTGTTAAAATCATGAGGGTAACTTTGTGTTTGACCTGAGAAAGTTGCCAGTGAAACCAGGACGTTAGACAGAGAAAAGCCCGTCATTCATCAGCTCGGGACAGTCTCCACACCCCCGCTTTGACACTTTTCTCTCCTCTCGGGCGCATTTAAAGTTTTCCGTCCCGCTGTTAATATGCCGTGAAAGCTGATTCTATCGCTATTCACACCATGTCAAGCAGCTAATCTCCTTTTCTGCGTTTTGTCAGAAATTCCAGGGCCGTTTAAAGAAAGTTCTCGTTTCTTTCAGCGCACATTTAGTGCTACAAAGTTTCTGAAAGGATAATGAATACAGAATAAGCTATTCCTTGCCTATGAATATATAGCCTCTTCACATTTAAAGCGTAGAAAATTGCTGAATTCTTAAACGCAAAGACGCGTTTGACATTTATTTGTGTCTCGCCCGAAAGCCCCATTTAAAGTCTTACTGATGTGATGGACACATTGCGCGCTGCTTCATATTGGCCTAGAATAAAATATAATAGTTTTGAATTATAAAAGATTGTATTGTATTACGCTGTAACAATTTTTTTCCGCTGTTTTTACTTTAGCTTTAAATGCGCTTGCAAATAGGATGCGTCATTGCAATTCGAGAGTTTTTGTTTAAATGTATTTGTTTCCTGATTTTTATTGGATATTAAAACTAAATGTTCCAAATTATCTTGATACTTAATTTGCTGCTTTCTATCTCCAGAGGTTCAAAAACTCTCCAGTTTAGTGCTGCCAAGTGAAGTCATCATTGCGCAGAGCTCAATCCCTGGAGAGGGACTTGGCATCTTCTCCAAGACCTGGATAAAAGCTGGCACCGAAATGGGTCCCTTCACAGGCAGGGTCATTTCACCCGAGCATGTGGATCTCTTCAAGAACAACAATCTCATGTGGGAGGTAAGCAACGTTCAACAGGTGTCGCATGCACAGGAGTTCATCCTCGCAAATGATCATGTCAAGCCAGAAATTCATGGCAAGCGTTTTGCGCTGTTCTCAGGTTTTCAATGAAGATGGCACGGTGCGCTATTTCATCGATGCCAGCCAAGAGGATCATCGCAGCTGGATGACTTACATCAAATGCGCGCGCAACGAGCAAGAACAGAACCTGGAGGTCGTGCAGATCGGAAGCAGTATATTTTACAAAGCAGTAGAGGTTCGTTTTTTTTACATTATTTGTTATTTATACTATTGGAATTGTCGTAGGCTTCTTCCACTTTAAAATATCATTGTCATTAAACATCTACTCATTTAACTAAAATTTAATTTTTTATTATTTCTATTTGAGTTTTTAGAGATTCAATTAGATTCAGCTGTCCAACTGTAAAACGTAAATGCATTAAAGTACATAGATACATAGCCATTTATATATTTGGTATTACTTATTATTTATTCATAATTTAGTTATTTCATTTTAGTTAAAAATTTGAAATATTAAAAGATTTGCATTTCTATATATTTTTTTCATTAACAGACAATACCTCCAGATCAAGAACTGCTTGTGTGGTATGGAAATTCCCACAACACTTTCCTGGGTATCCCAGGAGTCCCTGGCATAGAGGATGAACAGCAGAAGAATAAAAAAAGCGGTGAGTAAATCAGTCACTTCGGGGCATTTTGGTGTGCTTCAGGCTGATCTTTATCAAAGTGCTACAATAGCCTTAGTTAAAACTCCATTAGCATGTGTTTGAATTCCGCTGACGGAGTGCTCTCCTCTCCCCACAGATGATTTCCACCTGTGTGATGCCGCCTCCGTTGCCTCGCTTGCTGCCGCCAGCCGTATGCGCTGTGTCATCTGCCACCGTGGCTTTAACTCCCGCAGCAACCTGCGCTCCCACATGCGCATACATACTCTGGACAAGCCCTTCGTCTGCCGTTTCTGCAACCGCCGCTTCAGCCAGTCCTCCACCCTCCGTAACCACGTGCGCCTCCACACGGGTGAGCGCCCCTACAAGTGCCACGTCTGCCAGAGTGCATACTCTCAGTTGGCAGGGCTGCGGGCGCACCAGAAGAGCGCCAGACACCGGCCGGCCAACACAGGGTCTGTAGTGGGGCTGCAGGCCCACTCGCCCCCTCCTCCACCTCCTCAGCTGGCACAGGTTCCTCACCCAGCCTCGTTGGTGCATCACATACCCACCATGGTGCTATGAGAGGGCATGAAGCGTTTTAGATGTTTGCAATCTCACAGCCTGATCTTCAGTGCTGCCGGCTCATGTGTTGAAGTCCGTCTATGCCAAGCCGGCCCTGAGTACTCTCACCTTTAGCGGAAACTTTACAGTTCCTCAAAGGTGAAGAAGTGGTCAGATATGAAAAAACAATGCCTGTAGGACTCCGTTATGACAGCACTGAAGTGAAAAGGATGGCCATGGAAGGGCTGTTTCGTATGTTCATGTTGAATTAATTGCCAGAACTACTGTTCACGCACTGATGGCTCTTTGTTCTGGCGGATATCTGCCACATTATATCTGATCAAACATGATCAATTAAGTTAAACAGTATTCAGTGTATCTTTATTCATATTTGCATGCAAAAATATTGTTTTGTCCCATTCCACTGAGGATAAAGCCACATCACCTCATTCTTTAGCCACTATGAAGGATCCACTGGGATCAAGCACCACTTAGTGACTGATTTGTGTCACTGCAGCCCAATCAAAGTAGTGGGTCTCAAAGCATGTTTATTGTGAAAGAACATTATGAAGTATGTAAAGGAATGTACATATGATTTGAAGATTTTGAAGAATAGTCACTTTATCTGTGTATGTATGTAAAGCTTAAAGTATTATTACAAAACATTGTTCTATTATATTATGTATACTATGTTTGCTTATAAAAATTATTTGGGTTTTCACTTGTATGCTCAATAAATAATTAATAAATAATCTCAGATTTTGTCACTTTTTAATGATACCTTTTGCTATGATACAGAACTCATTATGTCATTTCAAGTGAATTTTTATATATTTTTTAATGTCTTATTAAATCTTAAAAATGAAATTAATTGATCAACTTAAATTATTTGATGAGTTTAATTAATGGAAAAAAATGTATCACTTATTAATCATATTTTGTAGTTAATGTTACAAAATATCCATGATGTCTTTTTCCTCATTGTTTTTTTCTGAGAATCCTCGCTGAGCACTTTTTTGTCAATATCTGTGGGTTTCTGTGTACATTTTACTCAAATTCAGTAAATCAATGACCATGTCAATAGTCGGGACTAATGTCCAAATGTTACTAGAATTGCACAAGAATAAAACAACCCATGGAAAGAAAACATTTCCATGAAATGCCCTTTTAGTTGTAAACTTATAGGCCTATGCTTTACTTTCATTGTGACTTGCACAATGACTGTGCAAACTGCTCAGTGATGATATGAGTATTTCATAATCAAAGTAAACTTTTACACCAGGACAGTCAAACTAATCATTAAGGCTGATGCACGCTTATTCGAATGCATCATATTTTGACTATAGCTATAGCTTACTAAAAACTAAACCTCAAGAAGCGTCTTTAAAACTTATTTCAAGATAGTTGAGCTAATAATTAACTCAAAGCTAGCAAAGCAGATATTGATTTGTCGGACAAAAACCGAGCAAAAGCCTGACCTGCTTTTTAAAAGGAGCAAACAGTGGCACATGATGGCACGTTTATTTCTGCTCTGTATACTTAATCTCTTCTGCGTCACTGTCCAGGAGAGTGTGTAAGTTGCATTTTACATCATAAAAAAATTATGCAGAACAGAAATACTTGTAATACTACAAACAATGCTAACTAAAAGTGCACTCCTTAAGTAATCTTTCATATTTGTGTGAAATTAGACATTTAGCATTTACCATGCTCCGATAGCGACCCAAAGACACAACAAAACGTTTTGTTTTGCAGATACTTAATCACTGCACCTAAACTGCTACGACTCGATGCTTCAGAAAATGTGGTGGTGCAGTTGTTTGGTTTTGAGCAGGAAACGACGGTAAATCTTTGCCTGAGGAACACACTAGCGCAAGGTCATAAAGAATACGCATCTCAGTCCCTGAAGCTCAACGCCGCGAATAACTATCAAGCTTCGGCTACTTTACGGGTAGGACTGCAACTTTAAGATCCCAGAAGATATGCTACTTTTGTATGAGTTTGTGCTTAAATGTGTTTTAATTTACACTTACGACACTCTTTAATTATTTCTGTTTCATAGATAGTGCACACAGATTTCCCCAAGGAGGACAAGTTTGTTTACCTTCAGGCGATCTCCTCTGCTTTCTCTGCGCATGAAAAAATCCCAGTCACTACTGTGAACGGGTTTCTCTTTATCCAGACTGACAAGCCGCTTTATACACCCGAACAACAGGGTCAGTAGCCTATATATTAAGAACCTATTTTGTGTGAGAGCGCGAGTTTATGAAGACAAAGATGGAGCGAGTAAGATGAAAAAACTGAATCCATCATTTATCTTTTTTTCTTAGTACAAGTGCGCGTTTACGTCCTCAACGAGGAGCTGAGGAAATCTAGACGAACTGTCACCCTTACATTCGTGGTGAGTGTCTCTCTTGACAGCCTCATTCTTCTCATGAATTATTTATGAATAACTTGTTGATGTTTTAACTTTCTTTTAGGACCCTAACGGTATCAAAGTAGAGACGATTGATATGACAGACATCAATGGAGTGAAACCACTTCTTCCACCATTCAAAATACCTTTAAAACCAACGTAAGACTGGTTTCACAGACAAGGCTTAAGCTAGTCCCAGACTAAACTGCAAGTTTGAGCTGTCCCAACTGAAAATATCTTGCTATGACATATCTTCTTAAAAGTTGCTTAAATATCTTAATTTCCTCTAACTCCGGCCTAGTCCGGGCTTAAGCAAAGCCACGTTTGTAAAACTGGTCCCCAGACTATTATAGTTATATTTGAGTTGATCTGGTTTAAATGCTTATTTAGGAAAAATAATAACACTTTCTGTGGTGGTTCAGATCAGTTAATTCTTGTCAACCAGAACCAGGTGAAGTTAGCTGAGAATTGAAATCTAGACGCATGGTGGTTTATTCAGCATGATTGTGTTTTGATATTTATTACTTGTTTCCCCTTTTTTCATCTCTGTCAAATTATTTATAATGTAAATCTCATTAGTTTGGGAATCTGGAAGATTCTGGCTGCTTTTCCAGACACTTTTGAAACAACTGCCACTGCTGAGTTTGAGGTCAAAGAATATGGTAAGACCCTTGTTTTTTTAAGAAAAAGTGTTAAGTAGACATTTAGTTTCCATTTGATCTAAATTCAAGCCGTTTTCAGTGCTGCCCAGTATTTTACTCCAACTTGAGCCCGAAGCCTACTACGTCAGTGAGAAGAACTTTGACTCTTTCAAATTGACGATTTCAGCAAAGTAGGTTTTTCCTGTTTTATTTCACATAAAGACAGTAGGCTACCGTTCAAACATTTGTGATCAGTATTATATTTTAATCACAGTTTCTACAGAAATATAAAGCAGTACAACTGTTTTAACGCTAATAATAATAAATGATGTTTCTTGAGCATTAAAATATATTAGAATAATTTCTGAAGCATCATGTGACACTGAAGTAATGATGCTAAAAAATCTGCTTTGCAACACCGTAATACATTTTATTTGGAAATATGTTCAACTTTTAGAAGACAACATTGTACATTATAATGTGTGTGTATATGTGTGCTGACAGATACACTCATGGAACACCAGTTAGATCATCAGATATTTTCGTGACGTTCGGATACAGTACACCAGAAGAAACTGTCATGATACCAACGACATTTAATAAATACACGGTCAGTTTGCACTCAAAAAAACATTTTTACTGTTTGAGTTCTGAGAATACATTTGTGTTTCGCTTTTGTATTAGCTGACAAATGGAAAGGGAGAAGTCGATTTAAACATCAAGTCAGCTTTATCATCCATGCCTGATGGGCCTCAGAGTCTGAGTGCCATGAAAGAAAATACCTTTCTTCGAGTGAGAGCTTTGCTGCAAGAGTCAACTGGTAGGTCCTGTTCGTTCCACAGACACATGACTGCATTGTCCTGATTTAAAGTAAACAATTGTAACAACCATTTGTCAATGTTGGAAACCCCTCTTCATTGTCAGGTGGCATCTCCCAGGAGGCAGTGCTCTCAAATGTGAAATTTGTGGAAACTCCATTCACACTGAATCTGATCTCAACCCCTCCTTTCATCAAACCAGGTCTACCATACTCTATTAGAGTAAGAAACCTCTCAATTAGTTTTATTATATTTGAACAGACATATTTACATACATTTTTCACGCCATGAACATTTTGGTGACATTTTGGACCCATAGGTCTTGGTGAAGGATCCTTTGGGTAAACCAATGCAAGGTGTGCCAGTCCAGACAAGGGCAACAATAACCACAGCTGACAATAGTCCAGCCCCCCTTAAATTCTTAGGGCACCAGGATACATTGACAAGTACAAGTCGGAAGGATGGAATTGCTTATTTCTTCTGTAATATGCCTGATAATGTGAAAAAAGCTGAATTCACTGTGAGTAAAACCTCTCTGTAGCCTTCTTTTCCTCTGATGGACTCCATCAGTGAATATTTCAGTAAGTCATAAGAGCTGAGTGATATAAATAAAAGTAGGTTAAAATACAGTGGCAATAGTTTAATCAGCTAATTATTTATTAAGCAAATAATATTATAGAAATGCTAAAAGTGCAAGAAAATTGTTTTCATTTCAGTTTGAGACAGAAGATCCTTCTTGGAGTCAGGCTCCACTGAAACTAAAAGCTGAATCATATGAGTCCGTCAACCACCGTTACCTGTACATCGATTTACCTGAATCCTCAGCATTTGAAGTTGGACAGTACATTAATCCCAACATTTACTTTGACTTTCGTGACTATCTTTCCCTGAAGACATTCAGCTACCAGGTAAAATATGTTTACATTTATGCATTTAGCAGACACCTTTATCCAAACTGACTATTAACTTCTGAGTATATCATGACTCTTTAGTCACCACATATTCCAAGTTATTCAGTTAATCTTATTCATTAATCTCTTTTCAGTTTTCTTTTATGTGACAACATATTTTAGGTATAATTTTATATATATATTTAATTTTTGGGGGGTGCAGGGTTGATTAGTTGCCTCAGGGCAATGTTGCGCAGTAAGAGGTAAGAAATCAAGAGTCCATGGCTTCTATACCCAACCAAGATTTCCCATTGACAATACATATGGGTGTTAAGAAAGGAAAGATGCGAGATCCCTGAGTGTGCAGGAACACCCAAAGCGATGTGCAAAAAGTGTAAGATGCACCTCTGTTTCACAGCAGACAAGAATTGCTTCTTTAAGTTTAACATGGAGTAAAAGTTCATTCCATGAATACATGATATGACACAACAAACTACATCATGGCTGAGAAACTTTGGTCTAAATGCACACAGACTGAAGGGGTTTAAGTCTTGGGTCATTTTAAATTTTTTTACAATATTTTTTGCACTAATAACAAACATGAAAGTTTTTTTAATACTCTAGACACATAACATAACTTAACGTTTAACTTTAATAACTTTAAACGTAATACTTTAACTAATTAAAGTATTACTATTTCAAAATGCAACTCGCTCATTACATCAGAGTTGAATGTGTATTAATTTTATCATAAAGATCGAACTATCATTTGATAAGCCAAAAAAATTAAATAAAATTATATATATATATATATATATATATATTTTTTTTTTTTTTTTTTTTTTATGGATGCATTAGAGGGTTATCATAGTCATTATAATTGTTACTTTATACTGTGAATGTCATTTAAACTCACTACCTTTTAAATGTTGGTAGGATTTTGTAATGATTTTTAAAGAATTTGCACCAAGGCAAGATTTATTTGATAAAAATACAGTAAAAAGTGAAATATTGTAAACTGATGTATTTATAATATTTTTTAAATGTCATTTATAGCTGTGATGACAGCTGAATTTTCAGTGTCATTACTCCAATGTTAAAACGGCTGCTGAATTTTTTTCTGGAAACCATGATATATTTTTGATACATTTTTTGATACATGGTCAAGAATCTTCAGTGAGTGGAAAGTTCAAAAGAACAGCATTTAAATGATTTGTTTTTGATCAGTTTTATGATCCATGAGGGTTTTTAATTTAAGTAATAATTCAAATAAATAATAATTGTACTAATTCTAAACTTATAGGGGCTTGTACCGAATTTATCTTTATTTTTGTAAGTTAATCATATATGCTGTGATGCAATCATTTGTTCTCAGATCCTTTCCAGGGGAAAAGTTGTGCAGTTTGACACAATTAAATGGGGCGGTTTAAAAAATCAGAACATCAACATTAAGATCACCCCTGACATGGTGCCTTCCGCTCGGCTAGTGGTGTACTACGTCCTGTACGGGGAGGAAAAAGCAGAGCTGGTGGCAGACTCCACGTGGATTGATGTGAAGGCTAAATGCGTTAACAATTTAAAAGTAAATGCCTTTTTCTCTTCTATCAGTTGCTGTGATGTGTTTAATCTTATATATACACTGAGAAGCCCTGACTCTTCTAAATATATATTTTAGATGGACATATCAATTCCCAACTCTGTCTACAAACCCAAAGATAAACTCGAATTAAGTGTGTCAACTACAACCAGAGAAGAGTCACTGGTGGCTTTTTCGGCCATAGATACAGCACTGTACGGTCTGAAATCTAATGACAAGGACCCACTAAATAAGGTGAAATTGAAAATGTGTTGAAAATGACAAATACATATGCTTATAAAGACAACAAGTGAGTATCATGATGTAAAATGTTTCTCATTGACGAAGGTGCTGCAATATGTAGAGCGAAGTGACTTGGGTTGTGGAAGAGGAGGAGGCAAAAATAATGCTGATGTGTTTGACCGTGTTGGCCTTATGTTCATCACCAATGCAAACGCCAAAACCTCTAGCACAGGTACAAGCTCTCTTGTAAAGTTACAGAGTGTGAGTTATCACATTAAACCATAACAGGATCATTTTTGAAGCGCTGGCACATTTATTCATTCTTTTCTTTTTCCCTTTTTTTTTTTTTTGTAGGGAGCACTTGTTCTGACTTGGTTAGGCCGAAGCGCTCAGCTGAACTGGCACAAAAGTTTGAACAAAAGGGTATGTTTGCAAGCATTTCACCACGTCTGAAAACAATGTAAATCAATTATATATAACATTGTATAACAAATTATAATCTACTAAACTTTTTGCAACATCATCAAAATACACTTATGCCATCATGTTTGTTCTTCAGCTAAAAGCTATAGGGCGTTCCGGGGTTGCTGCTCACGTGGGATAGGGAGTGCCCCAACGCTTGAAACCTGTGAAGAACGTGCAGACAGACTGTTATATCCTGCGTAAGAAATTATTTAGTCTTTTCTTTTAATTTAACTATTAAATGAAAACATATTTTAGGGATCTTTTCTGAATATTACAGGGTGCGATATGTGGAAAAAAGGGATACTTTTGAAAACTTTTGATCTAAAAAAAAATCTGTCTTTTTAGGCAAGCAAGTGTCATGAAAATGTTTTTAATACGGTGGAAAATGTATCAACAGAGCTTTTTGAAACTCTGAGTCAGTTAAACCATTGCATCGCAAAATGATTCGAAGCGCTCCAATTGGATCACCTATCACGAATCATTTGATTCAAAATCAGATTTCAAATCGCATTTTGCAAATAATTTGATTTAAAACTGTGCTTAATTGCACGTTTCGCTAATAAATTTAACCAACTAATTCGCTAATCATTTTAAACCCATCAACCCCACTACAAATCGCACCCTGCATAACACTAAAGCATTAGTGCTATTTGTTTTGTATCGCCATTGTTGCTTAAACACCTAATACATAGTACTCGTAATAAATACTAGTACCCATAATAAATACGATTTTCATTATAGTGCATCATTCTAAATATCAACTACCTATTAACTAATAATTAGATGTTGCTACTGTAATTAATGTACATATGTAACATAAATGTGTTTTTGTTTTTAAGAACTTTTTTTTTTGCAAGAAAGTCATCCTGAATGAAACTTTAACCTGGGCTTGTGTCTTTACACTTTTTATATTGTACAAGTGAATAATTTCATATGACATCTCTCTGAAAAAACATTTAGACAATTTAATGCGCAAGCAAGGTCTCAGTGTAAGCAGGCTTTCACGGCATGCTGCCACTTTGCTTTGAAGCTCCGTCGAGAGAATACAGAAGACACAATCATTCTAAGTCGCACAGGTAAGCTATGTGTATTTTCTACATAATACATCATTAACTTCTATAATAACTTAGATGTTTAAATGCATAGAAAGGCAGGATCTAATATTCTCCATTACACAATGTAGCAATCAACTTTCTACTGGATGGGACGCCTCAGATTAGAAGTTACTTCCCTGAGAGCTGGTTATGGGAGGAACACACCAGCAAGTAGGAAAACTTTCTAAACTATAATATTTTCTAATGGATAATCCTAGTCTTTGTAAGAGAATTATGAAATGTGTTCTTTTATTTTATTATTTCATGGATTAAAAACAAAAAAGACTCTCTGAAGACTATTTTATATTAAATTATGCTGTTACAACTTTTCTTTTAATCTGTTTAAGGTCTGGGTCAGTAAGAATTACCAAAACTGTTCCAGACTCACTGACTACATGGGAGTTGAGAGCAGTCGGGGTGTTCAGTGAGGGTGAGTTAACAAGCTGGATCAAAATGATGTGTTTTAGCAACACCTAGTGGCTGAAAATGGAATTCTATACATCTAAAGTGCTATTAGATAGGATAAACATTAACATGTGACTGATCCTCTTATTATGTCAATTACATAATAATTAACCACAAATTACAGAAGAACATTTAACCTATTAGGGGATAGTCTATTCGAAAATGAAAATTCTGTCATCATTTACTGTTTAATGTTGCAAGTCTGTTTGACTTTTTTCCTTCAGTTTATTTTTGTGTCCATATAATAAGAGTCACTGAACCAGAACTATATTGTTCTTCAAAATAAATATTAATATTAATATTCTTCAAATTACCTTCTAATGTGTTTAACTAAAGAAAGAAAGTCATACAGGTTTGGCAAAAACCTAAGTGTCTAGTAAGGTTATAGTAAGTACACTAGTCAACATTTGAAGTGGATAAAAACCTTTGATCGAGATTTCCTAAAATTAAAAAGTGACTTAAGAGGACAACTTTGATGAACCTTTGATCCATTTCAAATGTTGATTGTATGTTACTGTACTGAAAGTTACTATAGTAAGTATCCCAGAATGCAGTGTGCTCAAATGGACCCCACTGTGATCGAAGAACCGAAAGTAATTACAGCCACTTAAAAAAAAATCTGTTTAATCATTATTCAACTGGACTGAAAAAAGGTACAATATTTTAAACAAAATGTAATTTTCATGAATTAACATGCAAATTGACTGAATCTGTTTCCAAGATAATAACGGGGTGCAACTAACATGCCACAAAACTAGGTCACATGACAACAACAAAAAAAACATTTCAATCATGTGCTTAAGCTTTCTTAAAAACCGCATTTAGTAAATAATGCCATGTATTGTGCATACAGACCTTTGTTAAAGGTGTTTTTGGTTAGTCTCTCACACTCACTTTCTTTGGTCAGGGATCTGTTTGTCGGAGGAAAAGTTTCAGGTGACCCAGGACATTAGTGTGAATGTGCCTTTGCCTTATTCCATGGTTCGTGGGGAGCAGATTGAGCTCCGGGGTTCAGTCTACAATCAGCGCTCTTCAAAGACTCCGGTATAAGCCTTAGTTCTTAATCAGGAGGATGAATTTAAATAAAAATTATACATTATGACCTGCACTACCATTCAAAATATTGGGGTCAGTGTGGTTTTTTAAGAAAGTAAAAATTTTATTAAATAAGGATGCATTAAATAGATTCATAGGTACAATCAAAAATTGTAAAAAATATTTAGAATTACAAATAAATGCTATTCTTTTAAACCTTCTATTTATCAAAGATCCTTAAAAAAATGTAAGCATTGAAAATAATACTAAATGTTTTTTTGAGGGATCATGTGACACTCAATACTAAAGTAATGACTCCTGAAAATTCAGCTTTTCGATCACAAGAATAAATTACATTTTAAAAGGTATTAAAATACAAAGCAATTATTTAAAACTCCAATAATATTGCACAACTGTACTGTTTTTATTGTATTTTGATTAAATAAATGCAGCCTTGGTGAGCATAAGAGAATAACTTCCTTCAATACTTGCTCCTAAACTATAGAAAATATGTATCGTTTATTTAGGCGATTACCATGTGATCAACTAACTACAGTTTTAACTCTGTGTATTTTCCACATCCACATAGTTCAGTGTGACCCTGACAGCAACAGAGGGAGTGTGTGTGTTTCGTGGAGCTCAAAAGGACAAAAAAGGAAAGCTGCATGAAAACAAAGGGATTATAGAAGGTCGCTCAGTGGCCATGGTCTCGTTCTACATCATGGCCTTGGAAGCGGGCACTCATACACTGACTTTCACTTTAACAACTTCATGGGTCACTGAGAGTGTGGTCAAGAAACTGAAAGTGGTGGTAAGAGGCAATAGACAGTCAGTGCTAGAAGACTTTATAGGACAAAACTTTTGAACTGATCTGGACAAGAAGTCTCTGCATTCAATAATGGAATGCCTTTAACTAAAAATTGATTGTTTTATCTTGTCATTATACATTACTGACACTCTATTCTCCAATTTGAAACTGTTCAGTGCTATATAAATAAAGGTGATTGATTGATGTCTTACTCTGAAACTTAATATAGGAAGAAGTAATGAGTTCACAGTATTAAATTCAAGGTGTTTTCACTGCACGCTGAACTGTATGATTTCTCATGATATTTGCACTTTAAAAGTATGATTATTGTTAGCTAAACCACTCATAATTCATACTAATCAGTTTAGTCTGACTGAGATTATAATCTAATCTTTTGGTATTCACAGCCAGAGGGAATTAGAAATGAAATACAAAGTGGTGGAAGAATAGATCCAAATGGAGTGTTTGGTAAGGGCATCTGAAAAGTACCAGCATGCTTTTTGCTCATTTCCTGATCCAGTTTCACACCATTTCTTTTTCCTTTCATAGGCACATCCACACGGAGGCTTGAGATAAAAAATGTAGTTCCTCCAAACATTGTGCCCAAGTCAACTGTGGATCGTATTCTGACCGTTCATGGTATGATGCCTGTGAAGCTTTAGCACATTTGTGCTGATGCTAAATAACACATGGATATCAGATATTGCACTATAGTGTTACTTTTCCAAACTGCGTAGGTTAAGATGACTTTACTGAAGTTCCAAAAGTAACCCCTTCTTCATGTTCAGGTGAAGTACTGGGAGAACTTCTGTCAATAATTAACAATCCAGAAGGTTTAAAACAGTTGACCCGCCTGCCACGGGGAAGTGCCGAGATGGAGCTCATGGGTCTTCTGCCAGTCTACTATGTCTACCACTACTTAGAAAAAACAGAGACATGGGGCATTCTTGGGAAAGAGGCTGCAGCGACTGAAAAGGAATTAATGAGGAAGATGCAAGCTGGTGAGATGTTTATTGCAGTAAAGCAAAATAAGAATGGTTACAATTATTTTCTTTCCCACATATAATGTATATCAGTTTTTTTTTAATTATTATTTATTTAATAGTAATTTATTTTGTATAAGCATTTTATATTGTATCTGTACACTATACACAAGTTTCAAAAGAACAGTAAAAATAGTGTCGAAAATGATCTGGATGGTTAGGTATGTTTTAAAGCATAACAACTAGGGCTGTAACGATACACCAAACCCACGATTCGGTTCGTATCACGATTTTTGACCCACGATTCGGTTCGTATCACGATTTTTTTCCGTGGGGGTGGGAGAAAAAAAGCGATCCATTCCTTTCAAAGAGC
>JAUCMT010000105.1:18631510-18653306 GCA_032357475.1 Enteromius thamalakanensis
ATAAGAAAACAAAGTAACTGGCGTTACTTTTTTGAAAAAGTAACTCAGTTATATTACTCCAAAATTAAAAAGTAATGAGTTACTTAATAGTTACTTGGAAAAAGTAATATTATTACGTAACTCGCATTACTTGTAATGCGTTACCCCCAACACTGGTCAGCAAATGCGCCTTCAACATACACTACTGTTCAAAAGGTTAGAGTCTGTAATATTTTTTTGTTTTATTAAAGGTTAAAGATCTGAAAGTGCCTTATGCTCACCAAGATTTATTTGATCAAAAGTACTATAAAACAGTAATATTGTGAATTAATGTTTTTAAATATATATTTTAAAAGTAATTTTAAATGCCATTGTTTTATTCATTTTTATTTTACTCCGTTCCTCCTTGTCACATGATCCTTCAGAAATCATTCTAATATGCTGATTTGGTGTTCAAAAAAACATTTATTATCAATACTTAAAACTTAGTAACTTCATAGTTTTGTGGCACTTTTATTTGGATTCCTGGATGGAAAGTTAAAAAGCATTTGTTTAGATTAGGGAGTTGATTTAGAAACATGTATTATTCTCATCAATGTTGAAAAGATGTTTTGGTCGAAACCATATTAGATAATTGCTTTCAGGATATATAGAAAGAAAGTTTTTGTCAAAATGTTACATCTTTCCTATCACCTTTGACCAGTTTATTACTTGCTGTATTAAAATATTACTTAATTTTCATTTAATTTGATTAATCTTCACATTATGACATTATACATTTACAACTTTTGTTCATCACTTGATAAAATAGTTAAATCAGAAGGGGGCACCTTAGTAGACCTGAGTGTGGGAAGAGTTAGTTGGATGTGTATGTGCATATTGTTTATTGTATTGCTGTGCATTGTTGTCAATTTATGTATCGTAAGACGGGAAACGTTTGAAAGAAATGTCAGTAATAAGGTGGAATTGAATTGAACAAGTGACATAATGTACGACTATCCTTTTAACATTTACATTTTCTTGGCATTACATTTGCAGATGGAGCATTCTGCACTGCAGGCAGAGTTGCAAAAAGAAAGACAAGCAAAAGAGAATGCTTTGGCACGAATGCAGATGGCTGCCGATAGAGAGCTTGAGAACACAGAGCTTCTGCAACAGGTCAACAGTCTCCAGGTGGGTTACTGCACAACCGACATCGCATCAACAAATATAACTGCCATTTTTTCCTCTATTGGAAAGACCAATGGATGCACCACTAAAAATGCAGACATACCTCACTCATTCAAACTCTTCTCACAGCCTGTAAAAAACTGTATATTCCTGTGTATTTATTTATTAACTATAGTGTATTATGTGTATTGTTATATTATTGTTTTGTGAATCAGTGTTGTTGTGTAATTAGCTATACTCAATTTAAACCATATTTAATGTGGGTTACCCTCACATCTTTGAGTCCTCTCTGAACATGTCTTTCACAGGAAGAAAGAGACAGTCTAAAGGAGAAGGTGGATGCACTTCAGTGTGATTTGGAGCAGGTTAGGGAGGAGCTGCTTTACCCAGAAAGTGTGGCTAAATATTTGAGAGAGCTGAGAAGAGGCATAGCTTCAGGACAAGAGATACTAAGGTATTATAGATTCTTACTGAATATTTTGGCAAATACAAATAAGTGGACTGTGTGGCTACAGATGGTAAAATACTCCCGTTGTCCCGTTGCAGCTTTGAAGACCTTGGAGAACCAGTAAATAAGAAATTCATGGAGCTGCAACAGGAGGTGCATCATGTGGTTTCTGCTGCTCAGAGAGATAGAGACGAGGCCCAGCGCTGTCAGGAGAGACTTGCTGGAGAGATGAGTTCGCTCAGAGAGAGACTCAGGAAGTACCAAGAAAGGTATCAGGTTCAGGTGAGAGGATGTTTTCATCATTATTTGAAAATGTTTCAGTTAAATTGCCGTTTCTAAAGCTGACATATTCTATTATAATGTATTAGTATAAAGTGATGCTAATCTCCCAGTGTTTGTTTCCAGCAGGCATCAGAGAGACTGGCTGAGGAGGCGGAGCTCCAGAAATTGAGGAAGGAGCTGGAAGATGCTCATGAGCAGCAGTACTTGATGCTTCAGCGTTTGGAGGAGACAGAAATGGACAGAGACCGTCTTCTTGCTGAATTAGAAGAGCAAGATAAGCAGGTGCCAGAATGAAAGTGATTTATTTGCTTTTTTATTTTACCTTCTTGATTTTCTTAGATTTTTGCTCAATTTCTGAAAATTCAGTTTATTGGTTCTTCCAAGCTGGCAGAAGAGCTAGTCTTTTGAAGTAGTAAGCTTCCCCGCTGCATAACAGATTCATTCTTCTTTCAAGTTTCCAGATTTTATCATTTCAAAAGCTTTATTGAAATGTTTAGTTAACCTTAGCAAGGAACACATTTTTTTTTGTTACCAGTGTCGTTATGGAAATGCCATGATTAATTTATTCCACACTAGAGCTTAACTTATATTTTACTTTGGGCGTTGATTTAAGCAGCTATGTATCTGAAAGTATGTTGTTTCTCTAGGTGAAAGCTGAGGAGAGTCAGAACCAGGAGCAACTAGAATCTCTCAGTCTGGAGTTGCAGGCACTCAGGAAATCATTTTCCTCTGCTGACACAATGGCTGCTCAACAGCTGACTGCAGCAAAGGACAAACTTCACTCTCTTCATAGCACTATAGAGAAAATACATCAGGAGAGAGCAGCGGTAAGACACAGGACTAACTGTTTGAGATCATTTGAGACCAAAATCAATGTGAGAGAAATCACTGTTGACTATCTATATGTGTGTAGAATGCAGAAGAGTTACAAAGCACCAGGATTCAGGCTGCCCAGGCCATTCAGGACTTGGCTAATGCTGAAGAAGAAATCGAGGTTCTCCAGAAGCTTTTGAAAGATCGGGTAATGTGTCCCTGTTGGAGGTCACTGTGAACTTTCAGGCTGATTGCGAAGTAGATAGGAGATAGTGATGAATATAGTAAAACAGTGCCTTTAGTTTACTAATGTACTGATGTTCTAATGTTCTCTAGGTTCATGAGACAGATGGGAATCTCCACAGTGTCCCAAACTCTAGTATTCAACAGCAAGAATTGGACCGATTAAACCAAACCTTGAAAAGACAACAGGCCCAAACCAAACGTCTCAGAGACCAACTGGCACAAGCCAAAGAAGGTTTGTCTTTTCATTAGAACTCCTCAAAACAACCTAGCATCATGGTGACATGTTTTGTGGGCAAATACAATGCACATTTCCTTCAAGGCTAAAATGAGTCTTCTTATATATGTTTTATTTAGCTAACAACATAAATCTAGAAGAGCTTCTGGAAGAGATTGGAGCACTGAGGGAGACTCTTCTACAACAAAATAACTTCCTGTCCAGTTTAGGAGATCCCCTGCCAAACACAGGATGTTGGTACTATGTCCCGTCAAATCAAAATGTAAGAAATACGTTTTTTAGCATGAGAAAAGGAAAGCACGTGTTTGTTATTGTAATTAACATGTCATTTGTCCTCAGGCCCCTAGTTTTGGATCTCAGGGCACACAGGACTCAGGCCTGGGCTCTGTGCACCCACAGTCTCCTGAGAGAGGTCGGCGGCCCGGCCACAGAGCACACATGGAGAGAAGACCAGTTAATGGAGGATACTGGGTCTATTCCCCCCATCCGCACACTCATGGAAAGAGAGGTAATGCCTTGGGACCCCAGTTCAGAGTCTTTCTCTCCAGATCATGGTCGGTATTATGTAAATGCTGTAATATCTGTCCTTGTGTCTCTTCAGATGCACAGATGTTCAGAGACAGTGGAAGAGAGAGCGATATAGAGGGGGTTTCTGGGACACGCTTCATGCCTCCATCAGTCTCTGCTGGATTCACTCAACCTGATGGTACTGCTCTTCCTCCTGGCTCAGTTACCTACAATTACACTGTGCCTGGACTTCCTATTGGCTCAAGTACAGTCCTATATGGGCCGCCCCCTGATGGAGCCAGGCTCATGTATGGACCTCCTCCCAGCAATCTGACTATTCCTCTGGTACCCAGTGGGACGCTGCACTGTAATGTGCCTGGACATCAAGACTTGGTATGATTTCAGCATTTTTTATTTGCATGATTTGCATTTTAAATGTACTTTTATAAATCTTACAAAATGTATTTTAACGCTAAAGCAAGATTTTGGTCATATTCCAATTATGTGTGCTGTATTTCAAAGTTTTGGGATCAGTACGTTTTTTTTTTCCAGCAAGGCCGAATTAAATTTATGAAAATTTTTTATTAAATATTTTTTTCTTTTAATTATGTTAACAACTATTTATATTTTTACTTAATGCTGTTGAACTTCTATTCATTAATAATAATAATAAAAATAAGGGTAACACTTTTTTTTTTACGGTTGCACCTGTTAGTTGCTTATTAGCATGCATATTACTGGAATATTAGCCATTTATAAGTTTTAATTAAGCACATACAGTATTAATGTCTTATTCTACATGACCAACTATTAATAAGCAGAAAATTACGTGACTGATTGTTAATTTAGCATTGCCATTACAGCAATAAATTACAAATCAAAGTTATCTTAAAATATTGTAATACATTTTTACTATAATTAATATTTTTGCCAAATAAATGCAACCTTGGTGAGCAAATAAAAATTTCTTTCAAAACAAACCACAAATCTTACTGACCCCAAACATTTGCTAGCAAGCAAATAAATGTCCAGTATTTTCAAGATAAGAAGTTTTATGTGTTTTTGTGTTTCAGGAGCGTGATCTTCACAAGGCAGAGCGTAGGCTGAAAGAGGAGTGCGCTGATCGAGCCCACACTGATAAACAACAGCAAGCACTTCAAGAAAAAACAGTAGACCTACAGAAGGAAATCAAACGCCTGCGCAGGACTGTCCACAAACTGCAGCTCCACACGTTAGTCACCCTATCAACACCAGTATATCCTACTGAATATAGACTTCAATATAAAACTGTGCTTCTGAAATGTTCATCAGGAGTGGGCTGGAAGACTCCTTATCACATGCGGAGGAGGGGCAGTATGTGCTGGGAGAGGTGGAGTGTGTGGAGAAGACCCTGCTGAAACGCAGAGCAGAACTCAGAGAAGCTGACAGGCTGCTGCTAGAGGCTAAGACAGAGCTCAGAGACACTCGAGCCAAGGTCTGACACTACTGTAGTGTGGGGAAGTCACACTAACTTTACTACATTTTACAGTAACAAGACAAAAGCGCAGTATATCTTGTTTTCTCTCTCTTCCCACTCTTTTGTCAGTTCTCCAGTGTCATATATAATACTGAACATTAATTAATGATTCATTGTTATACAGTCTTCACTCCCTGAGCAAATATTTAGCTAATGTTGCTATTTATCATACTGTTGCTTAAATAAGTATACACCTCATTTTTTTCCTTGGACAGGAAATAATGAGAAGAATAACCAAGTGCAGTAAATGGTTAAACTTGTTGGACTACATATCAGTGTATTCATAAATAAGATTATGCATTAATTTGATAAATTAACACATGAATAATTTGTAAAGCATCATGTGACACCAAAAACTGCTGGCAAGTAATGACTGCTGAAAATTCAGCTTTGCCATCACAAAAATAAATTACTTAAAGTATATTAAAATAGAAATTAGTTATTGTAAATTGTAATAATATTTTACTATATTACCTACCTAAGAGTAGATTGAATATTGTTACCGTTCCCAACACTTGTTTTCCTAAGTATATACATCAACATCTTATAAGATGATTCTAATGATGTCATGCATATGTTTTCAGACTAAAGAGAGCGTACATCGCTACAGTGAGGCCAGGAGGCGAGTGGAAGAGACCGAACAGGAGCTGGTGGAGATGGAACAGAGAGCTCAAGATGGCGCCACACAGCTGGTGCAAACCAAACTACAGCTCAGGTAAACACAACGACAACACATTTCTCAATCGGAATCCTTATATTTGTGTGTAATTTGTGTATATACAGTTATTAAGAATCACAAAAATAATGAGTTTCGAAAAGAAAAGGGACGCGTTTTTGGTAAAATCAGCCTACAAATATAAATGAAGCATGGCAGCAGCTTTGTATGCTGTGCTGTGAGTGTGCTTCAAGCTTTGTTTAAGCTAGAGAATTGCTAATGGTGAAAACTAAGACTTGTAAATGTGCTGCTGCAGGAATCTTCAAGAGGAGGTTAAGGAGCTGCAGAAAAGAAAACAAGACCAAGAACGCACTCTACACGAAGTAGAGGAGGTCCTCGCATGTCTAGATGCAAAGTTTCAAGAAGTCAACAGAAAGCTGGAGAGAGCAACTGTCAGGTGTGACAACTATCATTTTTGTAAATCACTAGATGCAGGAAAACTCTCTCCACTGAACTGTCTGTCTCTTCTGTATAGACTGGAAACTGCTGAAAAAGAGCTCAGAGAGACACAGAGCTTGGAGGTGAAACTCTTGCAGAGCTGCAGAGAGACAGAAGACTGTCTAGCACGACGCAAAACAGAACTGGACGAAGTCAGCACTCGGGTAACAATTAAGAAATTGCCACTTTTATTTGGGAAAGACTGATTAAATAGATTAGAAATACGTTTGTAATGCAACAAATGTCTTCTGGAAAAAATCTGGCATTTTTTGCAAAAAAACTGTTTATAAAATGAATAATTATGAATAATCATAAATGTTTCTTGAGCCTAGAACCAGGATATTAGAATGATTTCTAAAGGATCATGTGACATTGAAGATAGAAAATAGAAAACATTCATTTATGTTAAGTTATACAATTTATTTATATGAATAAATAGAATTTATTCATATAATAATGAATATATGATCTAATAAATGCAGTCATTGTAAGCATAAAAAAAAACAAAAAAAAAAAAGTTTGAGAGTGTGTCACTATATAGACTTTGTGGGGTTTTTCGTGTTGGGTACAGGTAGTTTTGGAGCAAGAGCAGCTGTCTTTGATGGACAGGAAGCTGGATCAGTGGAAAAAGGAAGAGGACGTGTTACAAATTAGTGTGGAGAAACACAGGCAGGGCCTGTTGGATGTACTCAGACAGGGAGAGGAGGATGCCCAAGTCTTACACCAGCGCATTGAGGTATTTCACATGCACAAAAAATTAGTGCATTGTTTAAATATCTAGGAAGTCCTTTTAATGAACAGTCTGGATATGTGTAGGAGCTCCGTGTGGATGTGCAGTCTCTGGCCGTGCAGAAGGGAGAACTGGACTCTCAGCTGTCCGAGAAGAAAAACAGACTGGCACAATATAAGAAAGAGCAGCAGAAGGAGGAGGAAACACTAAAGAACCTACATTCAGCCATCAAGAAACATAAAGCAGGTCTGTTGCTACAGAGTGGCCAGTTCCACATTTTCTCAACCAATGGCATACGAAAGTAAATGAGTGAGTGGGGTTGTTTGGAAAGCTCTTTACTGTAGCAGTTTAATCAAAAGGCTTAAAAATGGGTTTCTGATCAGTTGACGGAGTAGTCCCTTTGTCCTAAGGGCCAATCCTTTGTTTCTACTAGAGGTTTTAGATTTATTGATCTTGTACATCCAGTCTAGTTTCCTGTGGTATATTCACACAGACTTGCAACAATGAAGTAATGTTGTCTAAATAACACAAAGGAGCTTACATACAAACAGTTTTAAAGCACAAGTAAGATCAAGATGTGTAATTTTTTTAAACCAGCAAATGTGTTTTAACTCTACATTCTGTCATTTTGATCTTTATTTTTACATAACATTTCTTTTTGTAAATTTAAAAGTGTACTGTAAAAATCATCTTCTGTGGTGGGTCCAGTAAAAATGTTGTCAGACAAAGTAAAGATGGAAAAAATCTTAAAAAGATGGAAAATCCACAAATAGTATCAGTTTTGGAAATATTATGGTTCTCCTAATTTACGTTGAGGTTTGTGGAATTTGTGTGTGTTTAGATCTGAAGCATGTGTTGGAAATGATCCAGTTGGAAACGGAGGAATTAGAGAGTTTGAAGCTTCAGCATAACCAGAAAAAGGACCAGCTAGAGAGGAGCCAGGAAACCCTGCTACAGGTTCGTTCTAAACATTTTTATCTTCGCCTGAGTAAGATGGGAAGTTAACGTTTGAGCGTCTGCTGCTCAGGTGCGTGCAGAGCTGCAGGACGTGCAGCAGGAGCTAACGGAGCAGCGTGGGGAGGCTGAGAGACAGATGAAGCTGCTGGAGAAAGAGAGAGCAGATCTGCACAGCCTCCAACAGAAGAGCCTCCACCTGCAACAGCAAACAGACACAGCAGTCCAAGAGAGGAGCAGCCTGCAGGAACAGTGCAGAAACCTGGAGGCCAGACGGACGCATGCTCAGAGGTGATATTTTCTTTCATTTTTTTTTGCATTGTCTGAACAATCTGTCATATTGCAATCACTCCTGCGTCAATATTTGATAGATCTTTAGTCTTAAATATTTAGCGTTAAATTTTCTTTTTAAACTCCATGTTTAGCTCCATGCATGTCTGTACTTCTGTGTAGCACCTCCGGTCTAGGAGGAACGATGTATCACCTCACTGTGTACTGCATCTGCTATATAGGGTTGAAGTGACAATAAAGCTTCTTTGAGCTGCCACTCTACAACCTCTGACTTTCAGGCTAATGCTAGCACTACTTTAGTCTACTGTGCAGTTCATGACGGATTGTACTGCTGTGGTTTCAGGTGCTTGGAAGCAACAGAGACGAGGGTAAAGACTGCAGAAACAGAGCTGCTTAGACTACAGACTGAGCTGGACAAACTACTACAGGACAAGAAACACGCAGACGGTAAACATCAGGAGATCAGCAGAGACATGGCTGCCCTGCAGCAGCAGCATGAGGGTATCCGCTGAGCAGACTTACTTAGCTCTTATGTGTTTATTTTAATAAACACACTAAAATGTTGCTTTTACCCACAGAGGAGTTGAGCAGATTGAAGAAACAGCAGGTGGAATCTCAAACTCAGTTAGATGAGATCAGAGAGGTGATTTTACAGCAAAACACTGCTTATCTAGTTGGGTTACTGTCCCGTGGCATAAAAGCTGTTTCTCTTGTTTGTGTTTAGGAGGTGAAGGTTGTGGGAAGGCAGCGGGAAGAGCTTGTAAGGCAGCAGAAGGAGCAAAAGGCTGAACTGCAGGAGAAAGAAGAGAAGATCAGGAGGAGACAACAGAAGCTGGACAGACTGGGTCAGCAGCTGCAGGAGCTCAAGGCAGAAGTAGTCGTGAAACAGACACAGCTTCAAGAACATGAAAAGGTGAAGTGAGACACTGTCATATTTTTCATATCCTTTACCTTCGAAACTGGAGGATAAATTATCTTCACCCACAAGTAGCCGATTACTCATCCTTCATTAGAAGACCATTATGGATTTGTCTTAAATTCTAATTTTTAAAATACTTAACAATTATTCATAAAATAAGTGTTGACAAGTGAAACAAATAAGCGTAATATAACAGTAAATATATGTGTCTATTTAAATATAACACTGACAAATAATACCAGAAAACAGTATCAGTTTCTAAACAGTTGCTTAGAAATAAAACAAGCTAATAAATAATAATGAATACAAGTAACACTTTACAGACCAGTTCTCACCGTTAACTATCTCATATTCTGCACAACCACATTCTATATCCCTGACCTATTAAATAAACTTAATAATTACCTTAAAAACTATTCATATGCAGCAAAATAGGAGACAAAATTAGTAGATAATAGTCCAATTATGGTCTTTGATTATACTAAAAAAATTATTTAACCCCTTACAAAACAATATATACTGTATATTATGACAAATTGTGAGTATTTGTTGACAGAATTTCATTTTGGCTTGAACTTTAACCTTTAAAGCTCTTTTTAAGTCATTATGCCTGTGACATGATCCAAGCTCGAGTCATTTTCTGGGAGTCCTATAGTAATGAAGTCATGGTATTTGTGTTGTGTAGCTGATGAGAGTGCAGCAGAAGCTGCAGACAGTAGAGAGCGCTCTGGGCCTCAGGCTGGACCGGATGGAGCAGGAATACAAACAGGCGGAGAAACAAGGTGAGCTGCATGAGCAACATTACCATGTGTTCTCATAAACTCTGCCTGATAAATGCGGATCGGCTTGCCTTCGTTGTACTGAAGCGCGAGTGTGTGTTCAGAGCAAGAGGAGTGTGAGCGGGACTCCAAACTCCTGCATGCTGCTGAGGAGACCCACAGCCTGCAGGAGGTGCTGCTGACTGACAGAACCAGTGCTGAGGCCCAGAGGAACCACAGCCACACAAACAGGCAAAATCTGCAGCGAGTGGAAAAGGTGATTGGCACACTGATCCATAAGTAGTACACTGCCAATTTAACGGACCATGGAGCTGCTGCATCGGCACTATATCATCAAGGGCAATAAATGTTGTTCCAAACCTACAGTAACTGACTTTGTTCTTTGTAGCATAAAAGAAGATATTTGAAAGAATTTTTGGGGGGGTTCATAAAATAAAAGTCAATTAAGGTTGTTTTAGGCCCAATGTTCTTTCATTATATTCACAAAAACCTTCAGCAAAATATCTTTTAATATATTTTCATGCTGTTTAATTTGGTTACTTGTTACTTTAGTATTACCTATATTATATTATACAATTTTAATGAGCCTTTTTTAATATTTTAGGTTTCATTTCAACTCTAGTTTTAGGAAATTTGGTATGTGAAAATGTTTTTTTTATTGGTATAATTATATTATACAAAATTATGTAAATATACAATTATGATTATTTTTTTATATTTCTATGTAGATATTTTAGTTAATTTTAGTGCTTAAACGTGAACTTGTTTTATTTCAGTTAGTCGCCAATGCAATATAAAACATATTTTTTTCTAAGTTACATTTTTTCATCTAATATTTATTTATACTTTATTTTATTTGAGATATTTTAAGTTCATTTTGATTGTAAAGCATTTAAAAGACTAGGAGAAAAAATGGAGCAGTAATCCAATAGAATTAGATTTGAATTAGAATTATAAGCATGATGCCTTCATGAATGGGTTCACTGTGCTAACTCTATTTTTTCAACATTGCCTTATTTATGCGAAATCTATGGTGGCCTCTGGCTGTGTGCTTTGCTATAGTTGCGTTGTTGTAACTTGAGCTTGTTACAAGCATGTACGGTTCGAAAGGGACCTGCTGACTCTGGAAAAAGCTGCTCAAGAAAACCATAAAGCTGCAGGAACAACTCAGAACCATTTCCCAAGAGCTACTCTGCCTCAAAGACAAAGTACAAAGAGGAAATAGCTCTGTAACACCACATCTGTGTGCTGTAATAGGTTTGTTGCAGATGAGCATATTTGTTCTGCTTGTTTTGATTGTTTGGGCTGGAATCCTTTCTGAAGCACATGTGGTTAGTCATTCATCACCCTTGTGCTCACGAATGTCATGTGCTTCTCTCAGCTACAGAACACAGAAGAGGACAGCACTCAGCTACATGAGATCAAGGACAGCATGCACTGGCTGAGGTCTCAGGTGAAGACAGAACTGGACAATGGGCTGAGGGAGCTGGAGTCGCCCTCTAGTGTTTCCTCAGACACAGACAGCCTGAAAGAGAACCGTCCCGGTGTTACACTATCTGTGGCGAACCCAGCGTACAACACTACAGTGAGCCTTTTTCTATGCACCTCTTAATATGAGAGATATGAGTTATGTAAAAATGCACAGATTACCCTAAAGGCAGTGGTTTTTACAAATGGGCCTTTAAGATGCCAATTATGAAAATGATTTGAAATACACACGAGAGCTTTTAAAAAAGGATAAAAATGCAAAAAGTAGACTATGGCTCATGCCTCATCTTCTTCAGCTCTTAAATTTCAAACCTGGCACATTTGCAAAGCATGTATCCTTAATGCATCGGGTGTTAAGATGTAGCCAATAGTGCTAATGTTGATTATTTGCTACAAACAGGATGAACAGTGGCGAGGCGAAGCGCTAAGGGAGAGACTGAGGCAGCAGGAGGACCACTTAAAGGTATAGATTAATCTAGATAATTTTATAAGGTAACAAACTGTGAGACATTGATTTGAAATCTGATTGTCTCTCTATGGTATCCAGGTCCAGCTGCGCAGACGTATGTTCTCACAGCAGGAAGCTCTGAGTCAGCGCAGACTGCAGACTGAAGGGAGCATTCAGGGTCTGCGCAGACATGTTGACAAACTGGACCAGCTCCTCAGCAATTCCTCCAAAGATTTGGATGACCAGGAAGCTTTGGCAAAACTTGCCAAACAACGCTTTTTTGACCCTTTTGTATCGACATGAGCACATATTTGCATATGCAGGAACGTAACAAAGCAATATATATAAAGATGGAAATCATTTCCATTATTTTTGTCAGATTGTGAAAGCAGGCGGG
This sequence comes from Enteromius thamalakanensis, assembly GCA_032357475.1. Taxonomy (NCBI): domain Eukaryota; kingdom Metazoa; phylum Chordata; class Actinopteri; order Cypriniformes; family Cyprinidae; genus Enteromius; species Enteromius thamalakanensis. The sequence goes on from JAUCMT010000105.1 coordinate 18,643,866, forward strand.
TTTTGATGAGTACAGATCTTATCAGAGGAGCAGCTCAATTTAACCCACTTCTGCCTGAAACAAGCACCCATAAACCACTGAGGCAAATCCACGAGACAGTCGCAGTGACTTCCTGCTTCAGTTAGAGCAGAGGCTGGATGTTTTAATGCCAAAGAAAATCATGCTGGCGTCTGCACTTTCCATATACAAATAAGGGAACTCAAGCTTGAGGTAAATCTAAGATGGGGAAAGTTGATTCTCTACCTCCCATTTGTTCTTGTTGCTTTATGAAATTATTTTTAACAGAAACTGATATGTGCCTTCTCAAAGTGTGCTCATGGTAAAGCAGACAATGCCTTGTGAGTGTTTACAGGCGAAACAGATGCAGGTTTCATGTCTCATCATGTGGCTTTGTTGATGCAGGCGGTGCTCTGGAATGAATGAGCTCATTTTTATGACTGCTGTCAAAAATGACCTTGTATTCAAAGCCAAGATAAGCAGGATATTTATTACAGCACTTTTCTTTATATACAGTTTGTCTCAAATCAAATACAACTTAAATTAAGTGAGCAACGCAATTAATTGTCTTCCCTTTTCTTGTCCCGTTTCTCCTCTCAAGATGTCTCGGCGTCATTGCTTATATACAGTCTGACCAATCGTGTAGGTGGACAAAAACACAGTCTACAGTATTGTCTTTATTAACATAATTACAAACAAAAGTCACTTACAGAAGACAGAATTGAGCAGAAGATTAATTTTTGCAGATGTCATTAAGATGTGAAAAAAAGCAAGACAGTAGGAGCAAATTAAAAATGGATTTTCAGTTTACAAAACAACACATCTAAAATCTACCATAATACACAAATTTAGTAGAAAATCATATTTGGAGTGCTTGCGTTCGCCTTTTTAGCTGTTCATTGCAAATGTGCATCAATGGAATAAGAAACAACTGCTGGTTGTACAAATCAGATCTGGGCTGAGTTTCCCCTCAATGCTTCTCATGCTGTGGTGGCCTATTCGTTAAGCATTTATACATTTCAAGATGTTATTTACTACGTTAGAATTGGGGGAAACCATGATGAAGCAGTTGTCTCGTGCATCATGCTTAAGAATCCTTTAAGACACTCAGCTCAGCGCAAAAACATGATCAGTGTTTGGAAATCAATTTAATGGAATGCTTTTGAAAAGGCAAAATCTCTATTACAAGTGAATCGTTTCAACTCTTTCGAAAAAAGCTATACAAGGATTAAGAATAAAACGGGCAGCACATCAGAACGAACAAAAGCATATCATAAGGCAACTGAAATTATGTAAAAACAATATGAATATCTTGATATGACGAGGGTTTGCAGGGCCTGAACGTTCGGTACTCGATGCTCCTGGCGATCCGTCTTTCTTAGGCTACTGTAAATGTTTACAGATGCTCAAGAACAGATCGAGGGGGTTCCGAAACGTATGTAGTATGACAGACTGTTTAACCTCAGTGACACAAAACAAGCTCCAGGCCCTCAAAAAACCAAATCGAAATTGCAAAGTGCGGAAAACATTCTTCAGGACGTGAAATGCGTCCCGTCCTCTTCAATATATTACTATAACAGTTACTAAGTTAAAATAACTGTGTCTGGATCGACTTTTCTTTTTTTAACAATGGACCTTCCATTGAGATTCTTCTCAAAACAATACTAATCTTGTATAGTACATGTATATTATTTCCTGAATAGGTACAAACAGGGATAAATATTTGGTGATTGAATGTGAAACTGCAAAAAGTCTAATTTAAAACAGAATACAATATTTCAGTTTTAGCTTTTTTACCAAAACGATGTTACATACAATGTTGATGCATATCCTCCTGATCACTTGACATCAAGTCAACACAAATAACGTTTGCCAATATTTCCGTATCATTTACATTACGCTAGTATTCAGACAGCTCCTGTACATGAGATGTTAAGTTTATAGTTATGCACATCACGTCTGTAAAGGATAAACCCAGCATTTCTTCAGTTTATCGACAATCATCTTCTCTGTTCAGGATTAGTGTTCAGCGAAGGAGCCGTCCTCCCTCGAGTGCTTGCTGGGAGCACTGGGATGTGTGTGCGTATGAGAAACAAGCAAAACAAGTGAGGGAAGACAGGGGAGGAGGGGAAGAAGAAAGCAGTGAGGAAGAAATGAATTATGTTACACCTCCATCATCGCGCAGAGCCATCTGGCCCCAGACTCCACGAGCAACCACACCAGAAGAGGAGAGGCTTTTAGATACAGAGGGAGGCAGGGGTGGGATGTGGGACAGGAAGGAACAGAGAAAGAAAGAGAGAGAGAGTGAAGTCTTCATGGTCATTAACAGCTGCAGCCCTCCTTCTGGGGCTGTGCGTCGCTGTTGAGCCGCCCACCCTGGGGAGCGGTGGGCTTGTGCTGGACCCCTGACTCGGCCGCGTTCAGGTCCAGGCTGCCGTCCTGAATGTTCTGGTAGATCTTCTTCGCGGCTTCGAGGAATGCATCCTCCACATTCTCCCCTCTGTTGAATGGACATATGCAGAGATGCTAAAGAGGACTGAAATATAAAGCATGTTTTACAGACAAAGAGCGTATGCTGTGCCAGGAGATGGCCACTTACGTTTTTGCACTTGCCTCCAGGAATAACAAACCTGTTTAAAAAGAGAAAGTGAGTGAGGGGTTGCCTACAAAGTATTATCCTTACATTGCGATAAAAGTGGTTTAGTTAAAAGTAGTGATCCCCAAAATTGCTCAAGATGTAGATGGGTTTGTTTCGTTATTGAAACTGATTTAGAGAAATTTAGGAGAGATCTAGGCATAGATGAATTACTGTTTACAAGCAAAAAAAAAATCTGAATTTAATTTTGATGCGAGGACAACAGGGGACGGTTTATGGACTAGTTCTCTGGTTAGAAGTGACATTTTAATGATAAAATGCCTTGGTGATGAATTTGTTTCTCCCAAATATGTAGCTTAATGCATCACAGGATGTTAATTGATACACTGGAGTTGGGTAGATTACTTCAGGATTATTGGGATGTTTTTATCAGCTGTTTGGACTCATTTTGATGGCACCCATTCACTGCAGATGGTCTTGGTGAGCTACATTTCTCTAGACCTGCACCAATGGAAAAACAAACTCTACATCTTGGATATTTTTGGATAAACTACTTATTTAAGAAATAACACTTAATATAAAATATTACCCACCTAAAAAAAAGACCTTATAAATTCTAACTTGCATCTTACCGTTTTCTTCAGCAAACTGCTTTGCCTCTTCATACGTGACATCGCGCTGGGCTTCTAGATCTGCTTTGTTACCAATTAGGATGATCACCTGAGGAAAGATTCAGACTGACTTACACAGGCTTCATGCCTTCAAGGGCAGCATTTACCCAGGTTTGACTGAAGCTAATGAACTTACAGTATTAGGGTTGGTGAGATTCCTAGCATCAGTCAACCAGCTGCTGAGGTGGTTGTATGTGCTTCGCCTGCATATAACATGAATTGCATATGTTCCTTGCCACTTTTAAAAAGTAATATGATCACAAATCAAAATGTAATAGCAACAGCAGAATATTAGTCTACCTAGTGATGTCATAGACCATGAGGGCCCCGGCGGCTCCTCTGTAGTAGCTGCGTGTGACGGCACGGAACCTCTCCTGCCCTGCAGTGTCCCAAATCTGAAGCTTCACCTTCTGCCCACTCACTTCAATTATCCGTGTGCCAAACTCAACGCCAATTGTATGAGGACAGTCAGCCATAACTACAAGTCAAAGTTATGCATGTTAGAGTAAAAAGACTTTATTTAAAATAACAAAAGGTTTGTAATCAATAATCATTTTAAAAACAACAATATATATGGTGTGTTGTAAAAAAAAAAAAAATTAAATTTAAAATAAATAAAAATGCAATTTCTTTTTTTTTATACACATAGGCCCGATTTAATAGAAAAGGCTTAGCCTAAGACAGGATAAAGCCATAGTTCAATTAGGACCAAGTCATTTTTTAATAAACATAGCCTGAGAAAAAATCATTACTCATTTGCATATTAAGACAAAACAAAGGCATTTACATGTTTTAATATGAGTGCGTGAAAATTTCCGTAAGTTGATTTACATTTTTGCCTTGGACTAAGCTTAAGCCATGTTTGTGAAACCGGGGGATATACTTATATTCTTGAAACGTTGTCAATGATCTAGTAATTTGAGAGCAAATAAAAGATTCACAGTGCATGCTGCAAACCTCATCTCTGCATTTCCTGTTAGTTTAATGTTTGTGTAAAAAATGCAGCATACACCATTTGCTCTATTTCCCATTCCATTTTGCAGACAGATCATTACAGCTTTTGACAAGATTTGATTTCTACATTTCTATGCTGTTTTGCACCAAAATAAAAGCTTGAGGATTTGCCTATTGCAAGATATTAAAAGCACTAATATTTCTTGTTTATATATATATTGAAATAACGATATTAATAATTTATATATTATTAATTTAGTACTATTAAATAATCGCTAAAGGAACCTCAGGCAACAGTTTATAAGAAAATATACTAATTTTATGATTAAAGTCAAAAGTAATTTAATGTCTAAATACTGTTTAAATTGTATGCCCTTATTTTTATGGCTAATTTTCCCTGGGCGTCATAAATGGTATCATGATGACTTTAAAATGTATTGAATCAAAATTATTAATTCTAATACTGTGATAAAACTAGCATCTGGTATTTCTTTAAAGGTGTTTAAGTGTAATTTATACCATTCTAAGCACTTACATTTCTTTTCTGTGAACTGGTGGAGTAAACATGATTTTCCAACCCCCATGTCACCTATTAAGACACCACATACTCATTAATGACAAAATACAACACAAAAACACAGTACAATTTCAAAAACATCTTATTCACTAAATATTCTGAAACGTTTATATAATATATTGTAACAGTTACGCTTTATAAAACGGTTCACGCGCAGTGGTACTTACCAATGATGATATATTTGAAAATATAGGAATAGTTATATGGTGCAGTCGTCATTTTTGCTCTGGAAAGAAAAATGATTCATAGCTTAAAACGACACAATAACCCATAAACAGTCGAAACAAACCAAATAAAGAGCATTCCCGGCAACAAAATGAAAGCACGCTGACAGCCATCCGGCAGCGCTCAGCTGACCGACTAACGTTAGTCCTACTATTGTCTATTTCCCTTTTCCTCCAATAAGTTTGCCTAACATGCTGGTGAGCGTTCAGGACAAATTCGGTATAATAACAATGTCGAAATGACAAGCAAACACGACAGTAATGTAAACTGAAATGTATACAGGCACAGAGTAACGTGACACTGAGCTAAAGGAGCATAAACACTGACTGCAGCACTACAATCAGCCAGCGCCATGACTGACTAATCAGCTAATCACACACTCCTGTCAAAGGTTTCGCTGCTATACGCTAAACCATTGCTAATAAAAATCACTCTCAAGTATTATTTTAACGCGTAAGCCAGCTGCGCTTGCGTTTCCGTGTCGCATTTCGGACGACAAATGTGTTAACGTTAAGCATTAAAGGACTGGTTAGCGTTAGCTGACCTCGCGCTGAACCAAACCCAGAAATGCTAAAGCTAACAGCTACTCCTAAAATTAGACCCGTGAAGCGTTAAAAACAGTGTCAGTCATTATTATCCAACGATTTCGAAACGAAGTATTGTGAAATGTATCTTGTCATGTGTGTATCCTTTACCTAAAATATAATTTCAAGTGGTTTTTGGAGGTTTGGGTTGGTCTCGTAGTATGTGAGCCGTCTGGCCGCTTTCTTCCTCTAAAAGTGCTGCTGCGATGAAAACAGTGAGAGCAGCGACCTCCACTGGAGACACAACACACTGCACCAAACACACACACACATACACACACACACACATCTACCTCTACTGAATAATTATGATCAAATATGGTGAATAATCAACCTCCTTTTCTAACTGCCTTTTTCTAAAGTGGCACTATTCAGCAGCGAAATCATCTGGTTCAAAAGAAATAAGATTTTTTTTATGTTTTTTTTTCAAAAAGCAAATATTCATGTAACGTATTTAATATTTGTTGACCAAGGGGTTGGTTCTATATATCTGTCTATCTTTATCTATTACATTTTATTTATTTTCCGGAAGAAAATGCATCTTTGTAGAGCTGACTAATAAGAGGAGGGGTTTAATATGCAAATGAGACAAACCTATTGAAAATGACGCCCAGTACCTGCGGAAGCTCAGCTCAGTGCTCAAACCTACATCTGTCGTACCAGACTCATCTGCTAATACCTTTAACAAACAGCTTTACCTACCAGGTAGGCCTATTTCGAAAGCATTCAGTTTGGTGGTGTTTTTATTTTAGTTTTTTTTTAAAGCTTTCTTTTTTCTTGATGCATAGTTACCATCTGATGTTACTATTAATTATTTACCTTTCTTCAGCATGAGTTTGGTTTAACTCATGAATGATTAAGGATAGGTAAAGTGTATTTATTTAGTGTATTTATTAGGCATTATTCTAACTGAAAAACTAAACTGGTCTACTACAGAAACTGGTCTGCTACAGAGTGTTTAATAATACGTTTCACTATAAACACGGCAATTTATGATATTATCACTACAGCAACAAATAAACTGAATTATATGTATGTTACCTTTTTTTTCTTTTCTGTTGTTTACTCCTGAATGACATGCAGTGATTGATAAGGGGTAGTTGTTGAAGTGAGAGTATTATGGATTGCACCTCTGGAGTAAGAGAGAACCGTCCTTTGTGACTTTTCCTTTTTCCATTGGGGGTTGAGATCTCCCACCTGAGGGCATGACGAGACTCATCCACTTCATCACCCACTTCATACCAGACCATTAGTTTGTTTTTGCAGAAGCATTAGAAGAAATGTAAACTTGTAGAAAAAATGTGTTAGACAGAGAGACAGAAACCGACACCGTTTTCTTTTGATAAACAAAGTACATCACTCTTCCTCTTTTTAATCTTATACTCAACAATAGACTATGTGGAACACGAGCATGCAAAATACGGCCATTGTATATGGCTGATACAATAGTGGTTTCTTTTCAAACAGCACCATGGTGAACCACCCTGAATTTGAGAAGGCAGGAAAGCAGCCAGGCCTTCAGGTGTGGAGGATTGAGAACATGGATTTGGTGCCTGTCCCTAAGAATCTTCATGGTGGCTTCTACACAGGCGATACCTACCTTATTCTCAATACCATAAAGCAAAACTCTGGAAATATGCAATATGACCTTCATTTCTGGATAGGTGAGTCTGTGGTTGGTGTAAATGCAAGGTCCTCTGTGTGCATTTGGTAAATGGTGTGCTTGTTTACTGAAAAGCTGTTTAATGGCATCTCCAAGGTGATGCATGCTCAGTGGATGAGAGTGGGGCAGCTGCTATCTTCACCGTCCAAATGGATGATTTCCTTAGAGGAAAACCCATCCAGTACAGAGAAGTACAAGGATACGAGTCTAAAACATTTGTAGGCTACTTCAAGTCAGGCCTTAAATACATGGTGGGTACAGTTAATATGTTTATCATGTTTTGATGCATAATATGCCAAAATTGAATTGCATGCAAAATGCATTTTGGTGCTTGGTCAGTTCATTACATTCCTCATCAGACTGCTTTTCATTTCTTCAGCAAGGTGGAGTTGCCTCTGGATTTAAACATGTAGCTTCCGGTGAAGTGAATGTGAAGCGAATTCTCCATGTGAGTGGTAGACGTGTGGTCCGCGCCAATGAGGTACCTGTGAGTTGGGACAGCTTCAACCAGGGTGATTGCTTCATCCTAGACTTTGGACAGGTGAAAAATGGCATGAATGATTGTTTTGCCTTTTCTCTTGCGTTCTCATATCATAAGGCATCCCATGTATTCATGCTATTTCTTTTATTCATGCGTCAGGAGTTATACCAGTGGTGTGGGTCCAAGTGTAACCAGTTTGAGAGACTGAAGGCCACCAGTGTTTCTAAAGATATTCGGGATAATGAACGTTGTGGGAGAGCAAAAATTTTTGTATGTGAAGAAGGGTCAGAAAATGAGAAGATACTAACGGTTAGTGTATATAAAAAGAAAGTATGTTTTATTCAGTCATTTTCAATGTGCTAGAATATACCACACAACATAAAAAAGCATTAAACAATTGCTGTTTTGTAAATAGTTAGAAAGAAAGCGACTTTCTAAACGCATTGGCTTTACTATATTTTGCCAGATTCTTGGACCAAAGCCTGATCTTCCTGATGCACAGACTGAAGACACCAAGACTGATGCATCCAACAGGAAGTCTGCAAAATTGTACAAGGTACACTGAGCTGTACTCACTAGGTTTTCTTTGAGAAATATTGAAAGCTTGAAGAAAACAAAATGGTTTATTCTGGTGGTCATTATTTCCTAGGTGTCAAATGCCAGTGGGAGTATGTCTGTCACTTTGGTGGCTGAAGAAAACCCCTTTTCCCAGAGTGCATTGCAGTCAACCGACTGCTTTGTCTTGGACCATGGTTCCAATGGCAAGATATTTATCTGGAAAGGTCAGTTTAGCACATCATTCAAATTAATTAGAAATTTGCATTTGGAACATGAATGTAAATATTGACTTTTATTGCTATAATTTAACAGGCAAAGAGGCTAATAAAGAGGAGAGAAGTGCAGGCATGAAAGTTGCGGAGGACTTTATCAGTAAGATGGGCTATCCCAAACACACTGAGGTCCAGATCATCCCTGAGAATGGAGAGACTCCTCTCTTCAAACAGTTCTTCAAGTTTTGGCGTGATACAGACCAGACAAAGGGTATGGGACAAGCCTATGTGCCTAACAAAATTGCTAAGATCAAGAAAGTGCCTTTTGATGCATCATCTTTACACAAATCGGAGGCAATGGCTGCTCAGCATGGAATGGTAGATGATGGCAAGGGAGAGAAAAAGGTAAATGCGTTCTTTACTATTGTACTATAGATTGTAAAGATTATTTATTTCTATGTAGACAAAATAATGGACAATTTGTCTTGTTCTGTTTCTTTGGAAAGATCTGGCGCATTGAGGGATCAGACAAGGTACCAGTTGACCCATCCATTTATGGGCAGTTCTTTGGTGGGGACAGTTATATCATCCTCTACAGCTACAAGCATGGGGGTCGTCAGGGGCAGATAATATATATATGGTAAGAGCTATAGACCTATTTTTTGAATCAATTCAGTTCTTTATGAATGTTGAAAATCCTGAAAAAAATAAACATTGAGGGCCGGTTTCCCGGATAGGAATTAGATTAAGCCAGGACTAGACCTTTGCTAATTTAGACCCCAGTTTCACAGACAAGGTTTAAGCTAGTCCAAGACTAAATTGCATGTTTGAGCGGTCTCAGATGAAAATATTTTGCGCTGTCATATCTTAAAACATGTCAGTGTCATTGTTCTGTGTTAAGATGGACACCTGTAATGTTTTTG
>JAUCMT010000105.1:18653406-18666319 GCA_032357475.1 Enteromius thamalakanensis
AAAATCCTGGAAAATAAACACTGAGGGCCGGTTTCCCGGATAGGAATTAGATTAAGCCAGGACTAGACCTTTGCTAATTTAGCCCCCAGTTTCACAGACAAGGTTTTTTTGTAAAAAATGCTTAAATCTCTTAATTTAATTAATGCCTAGTCCTGGCTTAAGCTAAACCCCGTTTGTGTAACTGGGCCTAGGAGTAAGAATTAAAAAAAAAAAGTCTTACAAAAATGCATTATCTGTGAGCATTTTAAGACCAAACAATTTATTTTAAGATATGTCTGTGCAAACTTTTTCCAGTTTAGACAGCTCTTAACACTTATTTTAATCTAGGACTAGTCTTAAACCCTGTTCAGGAAACCGCCCCAAAATGCCTAATTGCCTAAGCCAAGGGCTTTGTCTGCTCATGTTACAAAAAACACTTGGGTAACATAACATTCTTGATGAAGTATCTGTTAGTAAACAGGATGAATCATTACTGCAAAGGTTTATTACATGGGATTGTTTGTTATGCCCGCAGGCAGGGGGAAGAGTCCAGTCAAGATGAGAAAGGAAGTTCTGCCATCATAGCTGCTGAGCTTGATTCAGAGCTTGGTGGAAGTCCTGTCCAGGTGATTTTTGCTCCGTGTATCAATTAAATAATTCACAGACTGGATGTATACTGAAATGTAGACAGTGGTGTCCACTTCTTCTCTTGTAGGGCAAATATCCTGTACAGTTATCTCCAACCTCTTCTAACACATGTGTCTGAAGGTTTCTAGTAATCCTGAAGACCTTGATTTTAGCGAGTTTGGGTGTGGTTCATCAGGATTGGACCTCTGCAGTACAGTAGCCTTTTAAGAGCAGAATTGGGCATCCTAGCTGTCAGTTTATTCAAATATTGACTTGATATATTATTCGGCACCTCCTGAAGGATTGCCCAAAGATGATTCACACTGGTTGGACACTTCTTACAGACATCATGGTCCAGTTTCTCCCAGAGTAGCTTAACTTTTACATGTAAATATTGCCATTATTATTATAATCCCAAATTAAATCAAAAAGGAAAATTATTATTGTTATTATGGTCTCCAATAATAATGTCAAGCTAATCAAGGTATTAAGTTTCTAGAAATCTACATGCAAGCCAGTTTCATTAGGGTTACAACTAAACTCTGCATGCCCACAGTTCGCCACCTTGCCCTGATATAAACCAACCAAACACACTAGTAACACCAATTTGAATGTGTTTTATGAAGGTGCGGGTGATTGAAGGCAAAGAACCCCCTCATCTTATGAGTATCTTTGGCGAGCAGCCAATGGTGGTGCACAAGGGTGGCACTTCCCGAGATGGTGGTCAATCAAAGGCTTCTGCACTACGCCTTTTTCAAGTTCGTGCTAATCCTGCTGGGCACACACGAGCTGTTGAAGTGAGTCAAAACAGGCATTCGGGTTTTGAATGATGCTGGTTAATTTTGTTAAACGTTCTTTGACAGTTGTTGCTCACTTTGTCTGAAACAGGTTGATCCCATAGCCTCCAACCTCAGTTCCAATGATGCTTTTGTTTTGGTGACCGCTTCAGGCTCTATGCTGTGGCTGGGTGATGGTGCAAGTAGTGCAGAAAAGAATGGAGCCAAAAAGCTTGGCAGCATTTTAGGTGTGGACCTTTCAGAAATTTCAGAGGGATCAGAAGGAGGTGGGTATACTTCTGTGATTGGTAAAGGAATGGTTTAACATACTTCATTTATATTCTGAATGCAACATTTAAATAAGTTATACTGAAGCACTCTTGTTCTTTATCAAATTTCTATGTAGATGGCTTCTGGTGTGCTCTTGGAGGAAAAGCAGAGTATCGCACATCTGAACGTCTCAAGAGCAAAATGGACACCCATCCTCCTAGGCTTTTTGCATGCTCTAACAAGACGGGACAATTCCTTGTGAGTTTCCATGTTGAATGGTTCAACTTTTACTCCACTGAACATAGAGAATAAAATAATTTTTTAAAAAAATATTGTATTTTTCACAATTTATATTCCATCTGTGCCAATCTAGATTGAAGAGGTGCCAGGAGAGATGACTCAAGAGGACTTGGCTCCAGATGATGTCATGATTCTGGACACATGGGATCAGGTAAAATGTTTTTATGAATGACACTTGCAATAAAATGCACTGGAGAAAATTAAATCTAAAACTGTAATGCTTAAAACCATTGTCTCAAAGGTATTTGTTTGGATTGGAAATGAAGCTAATGAAGATGAAAAAAGTGAAGCTGTGACTTCAGGTGAGAAGTTTCCCATTTTCAGCTGCAATATTTTGCTACCATTTTATTAGCTAACAAATTAATTTTTATCCTTCTCTTTTCTAATATAGCTGCTAAATATATTGAATCAGACCCTGCCAGCCGGGACAAGAGAACTCCCATTGTTACAGTAAAGCAGGGATTTGAACCCCCCACCTTTACAGGGTGGTTCCTGGGTTGGGACCATGACTTCTGGAGTTCTAATCCATTGGAACGGGCCATGGCTGGTTTGAAAATGTAATTTGATGACACATAGGGCTGAAAGGACAAGAGTTGTTTCTGTTTGTTCAAATGTTTCAAACTGACTGTAAACACTTAACATTTCTCAACCCTTGTTTACCTCACTCATTCTTGCTTTACCGTCAAACGGGAAAGCGAAAAAAGTCCTAGTTTACAAGCCCTTTAAAAGCATAGTACAAATTCTGTTTATTCAATTCTTCATCAAAATAAATGGAATAACAAAATAAAGAAGTTATACATCTTTTACAAGCACATCAAGAAAATGTTCTTTTCTTCTAGTTATTTAGGGATTATTACTCACAATCACTTATATAACTGAGCTGTACATAGTTCAAGAGGATTTGTCATCCTCTTTCTGGCCACTCTCCTCATCACTGTCACTGCAAGTTTCCTCATTAATATCCTGGAAAATGTCAGCTAGAAGGAAGGTCTGCTTCTGGTCAACCTTCAGCTCATCGTCATCAAGATCTTCACAATCTTTCACCATGCGTGGCAAGATTCTCTCATAAAGGAAGTCAATAATGTCTGAAAGAAACAGCATTATAGAAATACAATACATTAAAAGATATTCAGTAGGGAACTGATAGTCCAGTCCTAAAATGCCCTACTTTAAGTAGGTTTTTACATCCAATTTTTTTATTTGTTTAAATGTACATTTATCAAGTCATTATGAAGTCGTTTTAGACTTAAATCAGTTAATTCCTCAGAAAACCACTCGTTTGCATAGATGAAAACTTCAGTTTCCATCTATAGAAAACACTCTGTAAAATAGAACAAAACCATGCTGGATCTACATCCGGATCTAATGTGAAAAAATAAAAACACTAACCTCCAAAACACTTGGACTTCCAATCTGGCACATAGCTAACTTTAAGCCGATGCCACTTTGATTGCACATATGCTGGAGGTACATCCCTATGAGACAAAGAGGACAAAGACGTGATGCTAATCTTGTTTACACCGTGCACCATCACCATGCCTGAACAAGCAGGTCATTATTCTAGTTACTTACGGGGAAACTGAATAATGCAACCCGTGTAATTGTGCTCAGATGCCATTTACTACTTAATTAACTCCTTAGAGGATTTTCTTGATTCTGGATCTAGCAATATCACTATGGCAATCTCCGGAGAAAATGAAATTCTCATATTGTTGGAAAAGATTTTAATGTTCAACACATACTTTCAACAACAGAACAACTAAGGTTTCAATCAATCAGGGTTTTGAATGTTTGGATCAACTCCTTTAAATCTTTTTTGAAATGTTTTGCTTGTAGGGCTATATTTTTTTTAAATAGTCTTAAAAACCAAGACAATAAAAAGAATCATGGTAAGCTCATAAATTGTGATCCTGATTAAATCACCCACCCCAACGCATATAATTCTCACCCAAAAACAGCTGTGAGATCTTCCCAGTTGACGTCCTCAACATCCTCCACTTGCAATTCATACATTCTGAGTGAATACAAAATATATGTCAGGATAACAAAAGCTAAGTAAGCATGCAAAAAACAAGATATCTTACAATTTAATGAGTCTGATTTTGGCCTCCTGAGCTTTCTTTCCCCTACATGTCCCTGAAGACATCCGCACAGCAAGGATGGACATCCTGGGGGGGGGAGGACAAAATTCAAGGACAATGTTGAGTATACAAATAGAGAATCACTTAACATGTATTAAACATGCCACCATTTAATATAAAAGTTTTTAATGACTGTCTCACCATTTCTCCCTGCATTTGCTCCAACATCGAGTTTTAACCTTCAGAGAAATATTGGACCAGGGCAATTTTTGGTACAGTATCTCTTTACTGACTATTTTTGGTGTTGTTTTATTAGGAGACTTAGATTTCAGCACTGTTACAACATAGTCTCTCACAGCCCTCAAAAGTCTCTGTTCCTCCTTCGCGGACCACGGCCCACTTTTTCTATCTGTGATGCAAATTGATGAAATACGAATCAACCAACCATTACTAAACCTAGAATTTACAATGCTGGACATTTTAAAAAGCAACTTCCTGAATGAGATTTACCTTTATTAAATTGGTTAAAACGTTTTTCAAGAGCGTAAGGGCTTCGACCCATCAGCTCAGATATCTTCTGCCAGTTGCTGCCATGCAGTGAATGGTACTTCAGCAATGATCTGATTTCATCTTCTTCAAATCTTTTAAGAAGAGGAACAACCAAGATTTATTACAGAACAAAAATAAAAACATTTTAAGATGATATACGTTGTAAAGCTGTAGTTTCATTTACCTTCCCTTATAGTTTCTACTATCAAAAACCTTCCTTCCACGGATAAAAATATCATGGCAAGGCCTGGGAATTCCTTCCGCTGTTAAAATTTGATTTGAAAAAAGATGACAACAGATTAAGCATTGAAAACTGTACATTTTCATTATAGCTTATCACAATGTTCAATATGACTTCAAATATAACAAGTCTTTATATTCCAAGAAATATGGGTGAACTATTCCTGCAATTAACATGTGTAAAGGCATAGCAGGTACCCAAGACTACGGTAGTCAACATTCGAAGTGGATCAAAACCTTTCATCAAAGTTTTCCTAAGAGTGTTGTTTTTGGTTTTAGGACAACTTTAATGAAGGTTTTGATCCACTTTGAATGTTGACTACTGTAGCGTATCTTGTATTGTCCCTTTCTACAGAAGAAAAAGTAATGACTTTAGACCTTTCAAAAACAAAATGAACAGAAAAGTGAGTGATTCACCTATCCTTTCAAAAAACTTGTAGTCCTTTTTTATCTTTGTCAATTCCCGTCTCTCTTCTGGGAAACGATTTGGATGAAAGAGCTTGGCAGCATTTTTCTCTCCCGTAAGAGCTATGAAATCTCTAACGTTCTGTCTTAACCTTTCGTTTTCTGCATGAGAGAATCTTCCGTTCCTCAGCGTGATGCCTTTGGACACAAGTGTGAAGAGTCACAGGTAAAATGTATTACTTTTACATTGACACTACACATTTATGACATTGATCATCGGGTATAAATACACTATATTGGCTGATCTGATTTATAATAATTGAAGTATCATTTCTAACATCTTTTATACTATCAGCCTACCTTGTTTTTTGAATTCCTTGTACCTTGGTAGATCATACATGATCATTTTATTGATCGCATGTGAGCTTTTGGACTCAACCGTAGGAAGAAATTCTTTCAGTTCATTCAGTAGATTGGGATCAACTTCTGGTTCATCCGGCAGTGTTTGCCGCTTTTTGCGCTTTCTAGTACCAATCATTAAGACTGGTTCTTCCTCACGTTCTGTGATCCTGACAGGCTCTTCTTCTTGTGCTATGTCTTTAGAGTCTGCTTGTGTCCCAGTTGCTCTCTTTTTCTTAGCAGGCTTCTGTGGCTCTTGTGACTCTGCTGTGGGTGTTTTCTTATTTTTTACTTTATTCATATCGTTTCCCGTGACAACCTCGACTTCTTTATTTAATTTTCTTTTTTTCTTTTTGTCTGTAGATGTGTGCAGGCTTACATTCTTCAATTCCTTATTTTTCTTTTTCTTATGCCCACTTTCGTGGTGCTTCTCAGTCTGCACCTTTGGACTTTCAGCGAGTTTATGCTTTACGTTATCTGGAGCTTCAGTTTTCTTCTTCTTCTTCTTCTTCACATTTGTGTCATTAACGCGCTCCATTATGTTATTACGCGAATCCGACTGCATTTCTTCCAATTCTTTAAAACGCAAAAATCATGACGACACAGAAAATACAAACTTACTTGAGCCGGTCTTCCCCACGCATGACAAGAATTAAAACGGGACGAAGTTTAAATATTTCGCGATATATACGTATAAAGTGATGTGTTCAACACTTTTAACGAATTGTTTTCCACGCGGGTTCTTCCTATTCTGCTTCTTCATCATCGATAACAAGCCGATCTCTCCGCTACACAACATCCGTGCTGCCACCTTTCAGACAGGAGAGTCATTACAATCACGTCAAAACAATATTTGGTATTATTCTAAATTCAGATGATTTAAGATGTTACCACTATAAAAAATATATAATAATTATAACACATATGCAAAACGTTAGATATTCAATTAAAAACAAGCACTCAGTGCTAATAAAATAGTTTACAACTGTTATAAACCAAACGTTCTGAGAGTTCTTAACATATTTTTACCTGATCACTATAGAATATGTTACATTATTTTAAGGTGTAAAGGCAAACTATGTTTATGTTTTCAAAATTAATAACTAATTATAGTACAAAATAGTATTTTATTTATTAAATATATTTGTCGGTAATTCGTTTTAAACGGACAAAAATGCAGTCATTTTGTTGCTTGTAACGTTACACTGAAAATAAAAGAAATATAAATTTAAGAGTCTTCTATTTTGACCGCCAACATTTGTGAATGTAAAATTAATGTAGAGTAGACCCGCATTTATTCAGAATAATAACTTTTTTCATCGTAAAAGAGTAAACCATGCTTTTGTAAACAAACACATCAATGAAAGCAATTATTTTCAGGTCATTTTACAAGACGTGACTGGTGTTTGTGATGCGATGCTGCCGCCCTCTGCACTGGAGCGGCAGGCAGCAAAACAACCCTGCTTCGCCAATAGGAAGTAACTACGGTAGAGCTTCGTGTTCAAAATACTGTCAACGGATCAACAACAAAAACAAGCAGAGCGTTTTGCTGAACCCTGTGACTGGTAAGCGTATCAAACTGCAAAATGCCACGCGTATATTTGACCTTTTATTTATTGAGAAGGTAGATTACGAGACGGCTGATGCGCTATACATGTCATTCGACTAAATTATATACTTTTATTTTCTCCAGGCATCCAGCATAGTAAATATTATCTCCTTTTGTCATCGTGTGATGTTTGCATTTTTATCTGCATTTATTATAAACATGTTTTATTTTATTTAAACCCTTGAACTACCTTTCGGCACAGCCTAATGTTGTTTTTGTGATAGAAAGATAAATAAATAAATAAAATCCACGCGCTTATTGGCTGCTGTCGTCATCTTTGTGTATGCCTACTTTAGAGTACATTACGCCTGTTTGCCTCTATATTTGGCGGATCGTGAAGTCATACAGCCAGTTTAAAACGGTGTATCGTCCGTTATTATTTAAAACACTGAAGCTCATTAAAGTATAAAACAAAAGCGTTGAGCGTGTAAATACGGGAAAAGCTTATTTTGCAGAGCTGCAGAATCCGGTCGAACCTGCACTAATCCCAAACAAACGCGTTGTCATGGCAGCCGTGCATTTGAAATTCAACAACTTGTCAAGTCGCACTGCGCAGCTGTTGACTGTGAAATGAACGTCTGACTCCTGACCCGAGGCTTATTTTAGGACAAGTCGAGTCACGTTAACCTACTGTATTCGTGGCGGGCAGCAAATCGACAACTTTATCTTGAAACTTTTTTTTTAATTGTGAAACATCTGTTGTTTTGAGAGATGGAGAGAGGCTTTTGACATTCCCCCTTTTCTGTCAGTGATTGGATCTCCAATATTAGGTCTGATGATGACATTAGAGGAAGGAAAAGTAGCTTATTTTGTATTTTAAGTTAAAAATTGCCTTATTTGCTAGCATTCATTACTTGTGAACAGTGAATCAAGTTTAAATGTGAACTATGAAGTTAATACACAAGGAAAAATCTATTATATCTCTATTTTCCGGTCAAAACCTAAACATTTGTTTAAAATATTCTGATGAAGTCAGTTTAATGGGCAGAACATCATTTGGCCCCTCCCCTCCAACCCCTAATCTGCTGTGAGATTAGAGAGGTGTGATAGATATAACAAGTGAGTGTTGAAATCAAGCTTCACCTTCTATTTTTAACATTTAACATCATTTGTCCTCTACAGAGGACAAGCAGTTTGTGATACACTGCTTTACTTGGAAATATGTAACAAGTATTTTCTCAATTTCAGTTGTAGTCCTGTCCATTCTTTCACAGACAAACACCTATGTATTTGTCAGATTTGATCTGATTCCTTATTTATAATGTTTTAGAAACATAATTTTTTTTACAATTGCAAAGAAAACTTTAACAGGAATTAGCTGACAACCATGTTCGACTCAATTTCTGAAAAAGTTCAATGGCGTCAAACGATTTTCTCTTAATCAAGAATTGATTTTAGTCAGATTTTCATTACAATAGAAAACTAAAGCCATTCATTCCGTGCCGACTTTAATATTTTATGTATATAGACATGATTAAAATGCAGTAGACAAGTCCAGAAGTGTCCAACATTTTTGTAACACTTCACAGAAACAAATGTACTTTTAAACCATTCATTAATCTTATGTAAATTCCTTAATATTTACTCATACATTTTATAAAATCAAAAGTTGTGATTGGTTATGTTAATAAATGTAGCTAATATTGATCAACTATGGACAATTTTATAATAATAATAAAAAAAGAAGTAGTATTTCTCATTATTAATGTTATTTAATGCATTTTATTTATTATATAATGAGACCTTATCATAAAGGAATAAAAAAATCCAAATTGGTTCTGTATATCACTTATATAATAGCTACTTCAACAAAAATCGTTGGTCTCTATTAGGAATGCAATCCTATCCACCCACGGTCTTGAAAAAAACAACAACTTTGGTCTGGACAGACAAGGTTTTGGAGCGAGATGAATCTGGCTTTGAAGTGTAGCTTGTGAGATGTACTTTGAGTGGACTTCACAGAAGATTGTGACAGATATCTGTCTGTACTGGATTAGATTGTATCACTCTTCTGATCATGGAAAGAAACCCACAGACAGAATGAATCAGCAATATCTTTTAGCAATAAAGATCTGTTTACGCTTGCAGATTTATCTGTCATACATATGCTTAGAGCACAACATGCGTTTGCACCACTGGAGGTTTCCCATTGTGCTGGTGTGTAAAACAGCAGCATATGGGAGCCGTACAAAGCGTCACTGGATCCGGTTTCAAGGACAGACCTTTCCATACCAGTGCTAGTGTTACCACATTTGTCTGGGCATCATAAAGGGATAGAAGAATGATTGTTCTGTGACCACAAGCTTTCCATGTGACACATGTGCATCATCTCATTTGTCCATTTCTGTCTATTCTTCTTTCCACTCTTGCTATTTTTGAGTCAGGGGCTATGGGACACCCTCGGCCCTGACCCACAAGGCCACAGGTTAAGAGATCCATTCCTGGATGCTATTTGGCAGGAGGCCCACCCTCAATGCGCTCCTATTTGACCTCCAGATCAAATGTGAGTCAACAGATTTCCCTTTTTTTGGCTTTAACTTTGTAACATTGTGTCTTAATATAGAAATCTTATTTTTTAGCATAGCGTATTAATGTTTTGATTATTTGAACACTGGTGCATGTGACCGAAGGGTCAGCGACGCAACAATCCTCTTATCAGTATTGAAAAATACATAAAAAATGCAAATCCTTTATTATCATTTCTTAAACAAATATATTAAGTGCTTCCACTGCTTAATAGTATTAAAAACACTTTTGTCCACAAAATTAAAATCATTGTTGACAATAATTTTTTTTACCCTAAAACAAATGTAAAAAATTAATTTGTACTTGCCATTTTTAGAGTCAGGGAATTTAAATTGTTTATGTGAATATGAATAAAGTTTTTCCAGAACCTTATAAAATATGAATACGAATAGCACATTTCTATAACTCAGCATGTTTATTTTATTATTTGTCCTTTTTTACCATATACACTGTTAAATATTATTGAACAAAAACTACAGCTAATCTTTGTATTAATCTAATCCCTGGTTTGAAAAATTTTTTTATTTTTTTTTTGTTTTTTTTCAAGCACACATGCCTGTCCACTCATTCAACAAAACTGACAAACCTATTTGTTTCACTGGAACTGATGCTGCATTCACCTAAATACACGCTACTCTTCTGTGTTTTCTCAGCTGAAGGTGTGAGAGTGGGAGGGGAGGAGAGATGGAGTCAGAGGAGACAGAAGGACGCACTTTAGTGCAGGTGATCAGTGAGAAGTACAGCCCGGACAACTTCCCATACTGCCGTGGGCCAGGAGTTGGAGTGGTGATCCGGTCGAGTCCCCAGGGTTCACCTGTCAAAGGTTAGTTTTATTTTTTGCCGTAGGTGAAATACTGAGCCTGCTTTTTACAGAAGGTGTGTTAGATACAATCTGGATCCTGACACAGTGGTTATTGCTTTGCTGAAGAGCACAAGTGTTATCATTTTGTCATGTCATGTATTCTAGGGGCAAAATCTAAGAATTTCCTAGAGGTAATAAAGGAATAGTTCACCCAAAAACTAAAATTACGCTATAGTTTACTGACCTTTAAGACAAAATAAATTTCTTCTTTCAGACGATCACAGTCAGAGTTTTTTAAGGTTAATTTTAAAATGGATATGTACGGTTTATGGAGCGTCAAAATAATGCTCACTATCCACCAGCATCACCAAGCTGTGTTCGTCTGAAAGAAGAAAGTTATATACACCTAGGATTGCTTGGACGTGAGTAAATTATGGGGTAATTTTTATTTTTGAGTGAACTATTCCTTTTAGGTATGTGCTGTAAATAAACAAAGTTGGAAAACTTATACGGGTGGTTGTAACTTCTTCAAATTCTAGTGCATTTTTTTTTATTAATTACATTAATTGGATATTAAAAGGCAGTTGTCTCCTTCTGTGTGTATAAGATCGTCTGAATCTGCCCAGCATTCTGGTTCTGGATGGTTGTGGAATCACGGAGGCCGGAGATGAGGAGGAGGTGGCCACTTTCTGTGCTCACGTGGTTGAGCTAGACCTCTCTCACAACCAGTTAAAAGACTGGGGAGAGGTAAGAACCATGACTGAGTCAAAGGTTTTTTAATTACTGTATTTACATTTTGTGTGTATAACACAAAGAATGTCAGTAAGGTAACACTTACTGTACAATATAATAAAATCAAGAATGAATTAATTTTTTATGTTAATGTATGCCACTTAAAATAAAAAAAATTCAAGTATGCACAGAAATAAAGATAGGCTAAGGTTAATAAATGCTGTAAAAACTACTGCATTGAATTATGGTTAATCTATAGAAGCTTATTAAAGTGCCCCTATTATGCAATTTCAAATATGATCTTTCATGCAGTGTGTCATGTAGCTGTATGTGAACTATCTGCAAAGTTGTGACGCCGACAGTGCACGATAAATAAAGTTTTGGCTTGTTTTTGCCTAAACGAGTCGTCAGCAATTCGAATCTTTTTCTGTTAAAGATACACGTCACTAAGTAACATATTTGCATAATGTCCGCCATGTGGATTACATCATGTCAAGAAGGCGTTTTCTGACAAACGCTGTAAAGGACTGCGCCATCTGACCAATCACAGCAGTGAGGGCCCACAGGAAGGAGGGGTTAAGACAGACTGATTCTTCAAACTGCTTCACACGAGTCGTTTACGAATCATTTAGAAATGGGGTCAAAGTAAATCTATTTTTGGAGACAACTAAAGTGTTTTTTGACCTTGCATACATGTAAACCTGTTTTAAGAGACTCATAAAGCAAAATTAGCAGCCTTTAAAAAGGCATAATAGGATGTTTTTAGAAAGTATGTCTTAAAAATGAAAGTTTACTCACCCTTTGGCCATCCTTCATTTAAACAAATCTGAATTCCAAACGTAGCATTACATTGCTTACCATTGAACCTCTACACTGAACATGTGCGGTCAAAAAGAAAGTCCAAACAGCTGATACAAACATCACAGTAATCCACATGACTTCAGAAAATCAATTAATGTCCATCAATAAATTTCTCAAACTCTGTTCTGATAAAGAAATGTAAAATAGACTGTAACATAAAATTAAGGTCTGCTATCTGACATAAGCTTGACAAGACAAACTGCTTGGGTTCGGTCAATTTTTCATTCTCTTCTCTTTTTCTCTCATCTCTGTAGATAAGTAGGATCCTGTGTAACATCCCTAACCTAGACTTTCTCAATCTGAGTATGAATCCACTGAGAGGGTCGAGTCTAGAGCCTGGAGCAGCTGAAGCATTCTCAGGCCTCCGCCGCCTCGTGCTCAATAACACGCATGTCACCTGGGATATGGTGCATGCACTTACACGAGAGATCCCAGAGTAAGTGTGCATGTCTTTAACATTGAAGTAGCCTCTATGTTAGTTGTCTGAACCATCTAATGGGTTTTCATACAATATTAATAATGTAGGTGTGCAGTTTTTCGTTAGTGCTTTTAAACAATTAATCGTGATTAATCACATACAAAATAAAAGCTTTTGTTTACATAATTAATATACTGTGTATATTTATTATGTATACATAAATACACACACATACATGCATTTTGAAGATATTTACACTTATACTGTATGTATATGTTACAGGCAATGTGTGAAATCCGGCATTCTATAGAATGCCTGACGGTTTTAGGCAAAGTGTGA